>VWZO01022217.1:0-47599 GCA_013396975.1 Bucco capensis
TCCCTACCTGAAAGATCAGCAGTGGATAGTACCTCCTTGCAGGGTACATACACAAGATGTTAGTATGGTAGTTTGTATAGACTGTAGGAATCTGTTCTCTGATTTCTGTAAATGGCGTGAAGTGCAGTGGCCACATCAGTCAATAAACCATGACCAACTTCAAATATGGCTGTGCTTGTACCTATTTCTAGGCCTTTGCTGAACAAAACCAGGTCCACATCACAGCTCAGCATGCAGCACCAGCAGGGGTAGGAGACAGAGCTTTTGATTTTCCTTTCGAATCACAGTTATGCCAACCCAGCAGAAAAAAGCTCAAGATTTGGTACAACCCTGAAACTGTTTTCTTCTGGCTCTATCAGTCTTTCTCCCCAAATGTGCTGTCAGAGAGCGGTATATAAGATGGTCATCCACAACAAGCTGTGCAGAATAGTTCTCGATTTTTTAATCTCTGACTGTTCCCCCTCTGAAAACATTCCTCAGACAGAGAGCTCTCTCTTGTGGCTGGCGCCAGCATGATATAACAGCAATTACGTCAAAGACCTCTGCTTCTGTACCATCATTTTACCCCGATCTTAATTCTAAAGGAGAGGATGAGGAAAGCCTTCACTCCCTGCTTACAGGTTTTGGCACAAAATCGCATAGCATAATCAGTCAGAAATACGAAAAAGCTTTCCACAAAAATAGACTAAAATTAAAAAAACAACAACAAATACTCTTCTTGCCCTCTTGCCAGTCCATATCCAAGCTACTTACAGTGGATCTTGCAATGACAGGATTCTCATTGGCTTCCGCTATTACTTGATGGACTGGTGCTCCAGTGGCTTCATATTGATGAAGCTCTTCACCGATACCAGACACTGTTGTTTGAGAGCTATATTCTGAGTCAGAGGAATCTGACCCATTATTTGCGTGCCCAGGTGTCAGTGCAAACCTCACGATGCTGGGGGGTGGCTCAGGGGATGGTGTGGGCAACCTGTTTTGTCCATTGGCTGGAGAAACCTAAAAACGACAGTGCATTCAATAACGCTCAGTTAGCATTACCCTTTTAATCATTAGGGCTCGTCACAAGTGTTCTTCTGCCAAATACACCCTCTCATAATCACAGAATCACCAAGGCTGGAAAAGACCCCCAGGATCATCAAGTCCAGCCTATGACCCAATACACCAAAACATCTAAACCATGCCACTCAGTGCCACATCCAATCTTTTCTTAAACACCTCCAGGGACGGCGACTCCATCACCAACCTGGGCAGCCNACTCATGCCACAAGAATCTTAGTACCAGTTTTCTGATGAACATTTATACCTGACTGAAACAAATTAATGAAAGACAGAGATACAAGATCTCCATCTGTGGGTATGTAAACAGGATCACTGGGCATCATTGTCCCAGGAAGTGCACATATGTGTGTATGTGCACATGCCCTTGCACTTATAAATATAAAAATAGTATGTGGACGTCCCTCTTCCTTCAGCATATATTAACAGTGATATCATAAAATCACTTCAAATGTACATGTGTACTACGGTTCAGTTTCTATTTGCGAAGAGAGATGAAAAGACATGTAACAGCAACATAAGTGGTAATTATATATGTACATATATATTGTTTGAGTAAGGGACAGTTCATTTATACTGTTAGGAATAAAAGAGATTACACACTGTTGTCAAAATTGTTTTACTAATACTAAAAAAGAATACATCTGAAATATTACTAGTGCTGTATATGTGTCTTGTGTTTTGTTCTTGTACACACACATACGTAGACACATGAAGCAGAGCACTCTGATTCTACTAATGCGTGACAAAGATAACCCTATGTAACATAGTAATTGTGTTAACTATAGAGTAGGTAACGAACAATCAACAACCAAATACATATTTGGTATTTCTGAATCATTTTTTGCTGGAGTTGGCCTTCATACTTTAAATTCACTGACATCTAAGTGAAGCCTTCCACTCATGAAAAACATTGCTTGAGCTAAGACCATACTGCAGGAAAGGATGACTGGATAGGTGGGACCTTCTGGCAGACGGGTCATGGTTATCAAGGTGTGGTCTGTGGACCACCAACAGTTTCTGTCGGTCCACAGAGGCCTTCCAGGTGGTCTACTGTATTAAATATTTTGAAGTAAACAACAGAGGCTGTGAGGTGGGAAAGAAAAAGGTATGTGTGCAAAAGGAACTATCTTTCACAAAATACTGGGGAAGATAACGTATTTAACAAACTGGTCTGCATATCACATTATGCTTTTAAAAGCATAAATAACCCTAAACTTGAATCAAGTTTGCTGACTGCAGCCTTTAAAACAATACTTATTAAAAAAAATTTAAAAATATAAGTAGAAGAATACCAACTAAACAACAAGCAGCACTTCTAATAAAGATGAAAAAAAAATCCCAAACTGGAGCAAGAAACTACAAAACTAAAAAAACTGAAGAGAATTTAAAAAACAAAGTTTCTAAAAAAGGGAGGTGATCTAGGGAGGACAGGGTTGCAGATATAGTATTTTTTATTTCTGTTCACCAGTAATTTTACTTACCTCAGGGTATGGTCCAAAGAATGAAAGAAGAACAGGAAGCAGCACCAATCCATTTAGAACTCCCAGAATGGTTAAGATTGCCAAAACAGCAAAGAAATACCTGAAGCAGAGTTTAAGAGGTTTGGGAGAGAGAACAACCACAAATATTGTTAGAAATAAGGGACTAGAAATTATTCCTACATATGTTAAAATAATACATATACTAAATTAAATCTAAACTGTTACTAACATTGTACCAAATAATTATATCACTTTCCATATATAGATATAGGGGGTTTTACCTTCCAAATTAGAGAAGCTACAATCCACAACCCAAAGTGTTAGTTGATAAAGGAAAGAAAAAAACTACATTTGTTAATTTCTCAGAACCTGGAAGCATGTAATGTTATTTATGAATGTGTTACACAAACACAAAAATATGGAATGTGCAGTGAATAGCTGAATGGACTGAAAGCACAAACACAATGAAAAGGGGCCCCCATTAGTGAAAACCCAGCAGAAGCAAACAAATGAAGTGAAGGGTGTAGAATTTAAACAATTTGGCCTAGAAGGAAAAGAATCCCTCTTCTCCCAGCAGCTAATCCACTGTGAAATGCTTCTGCATCTTACAGCAGAATCTCTAATTAAATCTCCAGTGTATCAGCTAAGGGTTTCCCTTGCTGTTCATTAACCACAACTTTCCGCCTAGAATTCTGTGAGTTCCAGTTTTACCAAATAGCTCAAATTGCAACCTTTTTATAACACAGGAACCCGCTTTTTTCAAAGAAAATGCTGCCCATTCTATAGTAAGCTTCAGCATTGTACTGAGTAAGAGCACTCCACAATGGCAGAGCGGCACTGCAGGCTAATCTTTTGTTGAACAATTTAGCATCTCTGAATACTCTTGTTTTGCGTCAGCCAATTCAAACATAAAGGCTGAAGTACTATGGAAGAAGAGGAAAGTGCACAAGTGGTTGTCCTTTCCCACCACTGAGGGCTAAGGTCTGGGATCCTTCATGAATACCAAGGTAAACCTGTCAGTAAAAGGAAAGACTTGGTAGTTGGTATTCGGCACGGCTGGGGCTTAGACTAAATTTAAGGCTGCATTGTAATGAATGATTTCAAGGACTCAGTCTTGGTAAATTCCTGGAAAAGGCGAAGGAGAAGAGCAGAAGGCAAGTTTGCTACTAATGGTCTGCTGACTACATTGCCTAGCTGGCAACAAACTTTACGGCCTCCCTGTTTCCTCATCTCATCAAATATACCAGACTCTGTAAAACTACAAATATCCTGCTATTGTAAACAGTTGGGAATTTCTGATCTGCATTAGCAAAAAAATCAGCAAGCCAATCTACTCTACTAACATAAACCACCAGAACTTTATACTGGGACATAGATCAACAACAGGCATTAAAAACATTTGCATCTCATCCGTCTAAGGCTAGGATAAACAGGAGGATTATAGGTCTGACCACTTGATGTATACAATGTCTGTTAATTTACTTAATCTTCCACATTGTTGGACTAATCTATGGCTTTCCGGAAGCTTGGGATCTTCTTCACCCCCATAACAATGCTCAGGCTTCTATAGTTTAGTTTATTTTATTTTTTAAACAAGGCAGAGTCAGATTGTGCTAGAAAATGAGAAACTGATGGCCAAAAAAAGTAAAATAACCCAAATTGAAAAGCTGAAGGACTCATTTTATACATCCAATCCAAATTCGGTGTGAAGGGCTCCTACAATCTTCCATTTGCTATGACACAAAAATATGCTTGCCAAAATCTCACCTCTAAGTAGGAAAGTAGCACACCAAATGTACTCCTATAAATTTAGGTTAAAGGTACAAGTAACCTATATGTCAAAGTGTTCCAGTTCTTACAAGATTAGGTTCCAAAAGTGTAAGACTACCTTATTTCTTCAATATTAGTAAAATAAAGTAAAAAAAAAATACACTTGGGGAAAAAAAACAAATTCTATTTCAAGACATGCAACATCTGTAAAGCAATAATGCTCCTAGAGTTTTCATCAGGTCTAACTGCAAACTGCCTGCTTTCTTCAAATCTCTCACATACATAAACAAAAAATCTTGATGAGATTTAGCAGTCATTCTCTCAGTTCCTGCCTCTGACATTATGTTGTTCTTGTCGTCAAATGGATGTCAGCTAAGTCTAGTAATTTATCCAGCTTATGTTTACCTAAGTATTTAAGTCATCTTTCAGAGCATCTTCATTTGGCCCAGCCTTACCTCAGTTCCATTTTAGGGCTTAGGCTACATTTTTTTTGTGCTGTAGTTTGCCACAAAGAACCTGTGTTACCTCTAAGGTTAGCCATTTTACAAAGCTCCACAGGTTGTTTGGAATAGAATGGGATCTGTTTCATTGCCCTTCTCAAATTGCCCTCAATGAAAAACTTACTTTCCTCTCATCCCTGACGAATTCACATCATTAATTAAATTCACCAGAAACAAGCTGCCTGTACCTCTAAGCACAAGGACCTTCAGGCTCTTCTTTACCAGATTTCAATATGAAGTTCTGTGTCCATACTTAAGTTTCCCAGCTCCCAAACAGGGCTTTTTTTCCTTTCCCCATTATATACTGCTGTAAATGTCACATAATTATAGAAGGAGAAGGCCTGGAGAAAGTCACTTGCACAGTTGCAGCAATGTTTGTAGGTTCACACGTCCCTGGCATGCAAATTCCTGTGCATACAAGAAGTTTGGAGGACCTTAAGGTCAAAGGTCAAACCCTGCTCATAATGGACAATACTAGATGCTGTGAACTAAATCAAACCCAGAATGAGCAAACTTTGCCAAAGAGGGCCAGTCTCATGACATTCATGCCATGTGTCCGATTATCCTGCAACAGATTTTAATACCAGCAATGGAAATACTACCATGTCTAGCATGTAACAAGGAGTTAACAGAACACAAGGAAAATAGGACTATGACGTAAGAATACTTGACATACCATGCATAGTAATGAAATGATGGATATGATGAAGTGAGTAAAGATTATGATTCTACTTGGTTTTATTTTAGACACAGAAAAATGCTTTACCTGACAATAAAATCAAATTCTGATCCTGCAAGCATTAACACTCCGAGCAGCGTGGACACAGCCCCATCCAGCACTGGTGCAAACATGTGTTCCAATGCAAGGACAGCCCTATGGTTCCTGTCTCCTATGGCAGTTAAAAATGTCTGTAAAACAATGAAATCCATCTCATTAGATAGATGCATACAACCTTCCAAAGAGCCTCTCTCATAGCGTGCACAGTTTTTCACCAGTTAATTACTTCAAACTACTGTTTACGTATCTGGCAAACCTTCAGGAGAAGACCTGATTCTGCAGTCATACCACATAGCTGCTGATGAACTCGCATAACCAGAATTAGCACTGATTACGGAGTCAGACCACAGTAATAATTTTCGAAATAATGCCTAATTGCATCAGTAGGTTTTTGTCTCCAGCTTTGTGTATTGCCATCTGCAAAAAATTTATTTCATGGCAAAAGCATTTCAGGTGTCAAAATTACAGGGCCACTCCTCTCACCTTCATGGGGCCATGGCTTCCATGACTTTTTTTAACACTTGTGTTTCACTCAAAATAAATGTTTTTGCAACTTCTGTTACTTGAAAGCTAGCAGGCCTGTACACATAAAAGTGCTGTAGGAGTAGTGCTGAACATGGTGGTGCCTGAGCAACATGAGTAGTTCCTTAGTCAAGCTCTATGAAGAACATTCAAATGCTGTTGTTTTGTGTGAATTTGTCTTTTCTGTGTATAACTTAATGGTTTAAGAAGCTGGTTGATCTTTCTGTGATTTATAAGGGCTCTCCAGTAAATTCCCTACTGCCTATCAAGAGATGAGCTCAAGCAGCTATCCTCCTCTTGGTCCTAGAACTTAAGTCTCTCTTCTCTAGAGGCTTATTTTCCCTTATCTGACAAGTCTGAGGTGAAATCAGTCAACTTTAAAAAACTTCTTGGTGGGACAAGTGGACCAGAAGTTGGTACATGTAGACTGGAATTCCCAGGCCTCACTTCCATATATAGCAAAACCATGTACTATTAACCTTTAGTACTGGAATAACAGTAGTCTGTCAGGCACAGTCTGAAAATCACTTGGGGTATCCTGTGGTCCCTGGTGTGATAACTGTGCCGACAGCAGAGGGANCAGTAGTCTGTGTAAAATTGATGTATCCAGGACATTTTACAGTCCCATAAAGAGAAATGGATAAAGAATCTCCCCTGAAGGTAAAGGCAGCTCTCATGACAACTCACATGAATGGCAGCTATGGGATCTGATCCACAAACACATTAACAAGTTACACAAGCATATGCATATGTGTGTAATTAAAGGATGCATAATACAAGAGTCTACTATCAGTTCAGAATTTATTTGCAGAATTATAAAAATGAGGTCACAATTCACAAGCAATAGCAGAGAACGGAGCTGCAAGTTCAACTAATTTCTGTACCAACAGTTCCAGAATTGCCTTTTCTTTTTCATGCAACATTGGTTTGACCATTTGTATCCAGGAAGTTCTGTGAAGGTCAGTACTGCTGCTCTCATCTGAGCTCTACTAGGTATTCTTTTATTTAAAGCCCATGTCTGGAAGTTTTTGACTCCAGAATCAATGTGAAAAAAACAACCATTTTCAGTTTGCTTGGCATTTTAACCAGCCAAAGGCAACTTACTTTTTTATGCATGTGTATACACACACATATACATACATATATATATATATATATATGAAATCCTGGAAATTAGATTAGTTCCTTCTTATTTAGAAACAACTGTTTTGCCTCTCTTTATTGCCATTTTCCTGTTTTAAATCTTCAGTTCTAAGAAAACTGTCATTTCTTTCTTCCTCTTATACACTATTAGTTTCTGTCAGACTTTCCCAAACTATTGCAAGACCTAACAAACCAGTTCACCTCCAAAAGCCTATCTATAGCAGTAGGGGAAAAAACGATGTCACCACTTCAGGGATCTAGTTGCTCCTCTTAACCTTACCGCTACTGCCCCTACGATTTTTCTTAAAATTATTCTTGCCATCCTGCCACTTGGGACAGTGCCCACACTGCCACAGTGTCCCAACTCTGTACACCATCTACAACATGTTCTCAGTACTTGGCCATCTCCAGTGTGCTGAGATTCCCACTAGTTCTCCTTGCTTTTTCACTGTCACCAGATCCTTTTAGCAGTCTAACAGTCCTTCTTCTGAGTCTAAAATGTCCACTGCATTCCCATCCAATGTCATCACCACTTTCCAGCACCCTCTCTTCACTTTTTGTATTGCTACATTACTAACACACTAGATTTTAGAAGAGTAGAAGCACTTCCTCCCTGAAATTATATTGACCACTCAGCCTTTTCTACCTCATAATACACTAAAATTCAAACCCATGAAAACAATGATATTCTTAAAATATTCAGAAATATTCAATTAGAATAGCCTTATAGGAAAATGACATATCAAGTGTGCAAAATGCTGAAAAGATTAGTGCTGACATTGTCAAATATGAATGCAGAAAAATAGCCCTTAACTCTATTTTCTGTCACCAAATAATGCAAGGCCTTGAACACCCAAAAATGCCCCTCTTGCAAGTGCAACGCCATTTATATACATTTTTGCACATCAAGTTGACTAATCTAGGTGAGTAGGTACACTCTAGATTTTGACACTTAACCTTGAAAATGTCGAAAACCTTTATATAAAACATACTTTTCCCCCCCTCTGCTCCACCTCATCAGATTGCAAAACTGTTTTCCTACAAACTGCATGTTTGTTTTCACTATTAATAGCTGATGGGCTTTGAAAAGAAGGTGCAGATTTTTCAAGTGGAAAATGAATGCAAATAGGCTCAAATTTTAGTGGCCCAGAGAGATCAAATTACACTTTATGTCATTTTGAGAATTTCCTTTAAAGGCTTCTCCTTGACAAGATGCAGAATCCACATGCAAGAGGAAACAACTACATCGCATTGAGGCAACAATAGTGAGGCTGCAGGCAAGGACCAGGAGAGCCTAGGCTGAAGTAAGGTGCATTAAGAGCTCTGCATTCTCTCTATTACTTGCATCACTCAGACAACTAGGTATTACAGGTAATGAATCCGCTCTCATCTCTTGGGAGACTGACTCAATAGTTAGGAACTACCTCATCAAGATATCTCTTCAAGAGAACCTCTATCAAGAGAACCCGAATGGCACACAAAACTGTAACCAATTTCCTTCTTAGGAGCACGTCTCTGACTTAGAAGAGTAAGTTAGGTTTTGTGATCTTAACATTACCGTCATTTTACTTTAAAATACTTTGAAAATGCTTCCTGATTTTACATACCAAAGCAACATGAACGGTGAATTCCACACCAATGCCAACAGAAGCAATGAGGATAACCACAGGCACTGCACTCAACTTTATTCCAATTAGACCCATCATGCCAAACAGCTCCACAGTCATCAGAGCCAGCACCACCACCTAGATGAGTTCAAACAGCTGTTAGTAACTTCTCATACACCAGAGAAATTAAAAGAAAGGTATTTCAAAACAACATGTGACTATAAAACCTACTACTCAAAGCCATCCCAGATTCCCAAAGACAAGCCACTTTTCTTTGTTTCATTGTACTCAATGGCAATGATTTGTTAAAGAGCCAGTCTAAATTACAGTCCTAAGAACCAATTAACAGACCAAGCATCAATTTTTTATTGGTTACAATTTATCAGTGATCTGAAAAACAGTTTATTCTTCCTTATCATGGATACCCATCAAAACATACTTTTTTTTTTTGACCTCTTTCTCGGACAACCCTTCCAGAAAAAGTATCTACCTGTACTGGAATTCTTTTTGTAGAACTGTAAATATAAGTGAGGATAACTTTTGAGTAGGTTTAAAGCCCAGAACAAAGTGAATGCCATCATCAGCCGAGTCTCAGGTTACAGAATGGCTCTTAAGCCATTCTCTTAAGCCTCAGAATGGTTTTTTAAGATACTTCGAGGGATTGACATAGACAAAGTGAACAGTTAAATCTAAAGGAAAGCTTTTATTTTCCTTTCATCTACCTTGTAAAAAAACTGAAGAAAAGGGAAGGGAGGAAATATGTAGAACCAACTTTTAAAGTTGCTAAAGTCAAGCAGGAAAAGATGATGGAGACACTTATAAAACTGATAGTAGACTACGAAAATAAACGCCTTTTGCAAGTGAAAAAAGTATGCACTACAATAAATTATTTAAAAGCTAATGGATCAAGAGTAATAACATAAATTGCTTGATTAAGTGCTACAAAAAATATTCTAGACTAAACATATACCTTTTAACATACCTGTCATATAAACATACATTACAAAAACTAGTAACTGTTTTATGCTTTTCTACTTCTGGCATTTTAGAACATAGAATAGTTTATGGAATTTAAACATATGAACATCATCATTCAGTTTAACTTCAATGTTTATTGAGAGGCTTATGGTGCCTAGCAGAAAGCATGGAGGAGTATTCAGTTTATTATTTTATAGTTCTTTCTCCTCAACATTCTTTCCACAGTATGTACTGTACAACCTAACCATTTCAGTTTTTCCAGAAAGACTGCATTCAGAAATCAGTGGGAAAATTTACTGGAAAGTTAGTCACAAGCAACTGCCTTGAAAGGAATAAATAATTAGAAATAAGGAATAAATAATTAGAAATATCTTTAATAATTAATAAAGCTCTTAATTTTCCTCTGTGTCTTAATTTCTCATGTTAGTGTGCATCTTAGCAAGGGCAAAAGTTAATGTTCCCAAGAGCCCTTTAAAGTTGCAAAAGAGCTGGTCAAAGGATTAAGGTTATTAAGGCTTGTACCTTTAGCATGAACCCTACCCCCTCAAGTTGAATAAATATATAATGAATGATGCAATATACATACTCCACCAGAGGCCCAGACATAAACAAAACCTTCCCGACTACAGCAAGAGCTATGCTGAAAGGAATTTGACTTCAACAAAGACCCTTATAATAAACTCACAATGATCCCAGCCGTCCAGGGGTTTAAGAGGAAGAGGGCACACACCAGAAATGTGCAAGCCAAAACCACACTAATGGATAAGAGGAGCCAATGACGAAGTCCAATGTACTGCTCCCAAAACAGAAATGGGTAACCATTCGGGTAGCTGGCAATCCCCAAGCTGGTGTAGTTACTACAGATAGCTCTCACTTTCTCAATAGCCTCCACAAAGTCAGAAGTTTCATGCAATCCATTGAGGTAGAAAGGAAACTGAGCATATTCTATGGGCTCAGCTGCTGGAACTAGGAAAAGGATAGCACTGTTAAAACGTGTGATTGGAGAGAAAATGACATACAGAAAGCATGATTAACAAAACACTTTGTTCTCCACAGTAAAATGCTAAAAGGTGTTGAATCTAAATTTTACTTCTTTGAAAAGAGTGACGTTTTTAAAACTCCCCAATAAACCGAAAGCCAAAGCAGTGCAGGAGATTATTGTGTAATACAATGGGATGAACCCAATCTACATCAAGTCCCCAAACAATTCTATGTAATTTAACAGATGTATTTCAATTTATCTGTTTAATCCTCACCAGTGTTATAGCAGTTTTTACTGAATACCTGCCCCAAAATCCCTAACTGCAATACAAACCAGAAGATCTTATAATCTTAAACATATTGTCCAAATGCTCTTCTTTTACACAAGTGCAGTTTCTTTGAAATCAAAGGTCATTTCCCTGACATTAACTGAGGTCCAATGACATAAAAAAATAAGAGAAAAATTATGCTCGATCAGGCTATTCCATTTTTAAGATTTCCCTTGAACATTTTCAGATTCAGAAACCCATGTTCTGTTACTGATGCAAATGACTGTGAAAAAATGTTAATACAAAAATAATACTGTGAAAATACAGAATATTTCATCCCTTCATAATCTGACAAACCAACACTCTCCATACTTCTCTTTGGGCATAAGGCTAAGTCTACTGTATGACAAGGAAAAAAAAAGCTATTTGTTGAAAAAAAAAAAAGCCGTTGTGTGTTCCAGAACCTGCAGGGTCCTTCAGTTGACTTGATAAACATGATTTGCCCCATTATAATCTCAACTATAAATTTCCATTAAGACAAGACTTGGCTGACTGCCACAAAGCTCTAGAGTTTAGATATACTGAAGCACAGCTATCTGGTTGCCCAGTCACATTTCCAAGTGCACCAGTCCTCCCCTGTATGCCCTCTCCCGTTCCACACTGGTGCAAGCAAAGCAATGCAAACTGGCATTGCTTCTCAGGATAAGAGTGAACAGCACAGAATGGGACTGCTCCCCTACCTAAGTACCTCTTGTACCCTATCAGTGCTGGTAGCTTTGCATATGAACTAACTTGCTAAAAATCTCTTAGATATTAAGTATGGAGGATAAACGTGATATAATCTCAATGATGAAATTTAACAATGACAGAGGCAGGAATTTTATGCAATCTTGTTTCTCTCACAGACAGAACTATCAAGTGACGCTAGCAATGCTTACGATGAGTTTTTAGAGCTTTAAACTGTTACAAACCTCATTTTTCACTATGATAAAACCCTGTGGTGGTGCCACATTTGTGAAGGTGCATGGGTCTCCTAAGACTAGAGTTACAAAATATACTGTCTTGTTTACACTTCTGAGTCCTGGGCAGCATCAGCCAACTACAGAGCTGCTGGTTCTTGAACAAAGGAGTGGCAGCACTAACATAAACTCTAAGACATTAAGATGAAATGCTACTTACTTCTCAGCCTTGTTTCTGGCATATAGTCTGCTTTGTCATGGACCCACTCTGGGCGGTGAGGCCGGATGTTGGCTTGTGAGGCAGCATATGCCACAGGGTCATTGCTAACCCAGGCAGTAAGGTAGATGTAGAAAGCATTTGGGTTAATGATTCCATCCGCATCCACCAGACGCTGCTTAGTCAACTGCAAAATTGAAAAAAAAATTCAAAGGCTTTCAGAACGAGTTTTGCTTTCATGACTTTTGCTGTAAGCCTTTCAACAAATGGCCTGGAGATGAAACATACATACAGCAGAGACAAAGCAAAAGAGCCTAAATCTTCACTTAAAGTAAACTACTGACTTTTCAGTAAACTATTGTTTGACAACAACAGAAAAGTCTGAAAACCTACAACAATAGAAATAGATTATTTATAAATAGTACTCATATAATAAATATCTGCACTAAATCAGCAGATGGCTCCAGAATAGACTGAACCAATTAAGTCCAAATTTTGAAAGCCTGCAGCAAAGAGTAAAAAACAACCAAGGTGAAGAATCATATTTAAAGAAAGGGAAAGAAAACCTGGCAAGAGTCCCTATATATGTCTGTGTGCAGTTAACCTCTGTTGTTAACACTGACGGAAATGCCACCCAGTAAATGGAGGAGAGCTATAAAAATAAAACAACATCTGTATAAATTTTGCTAACACTTGCCTCCTATGACCTATATATTCAGAAAATGCTCAGTGTCAAGAAAGCAGATGAGTGCCCTGTATTATTTGGGTCACTCTGGGCAAATGCATCTGTGGGGTAAACAGCAGTGGTACGCTTCTAGTGTTCTGTAGCCAAATCCTGCACAGCTAGAGCTCTGACAGAAGACTCTGCAGGTGAGAAGTATTACTGGGGTTTCTTGTTTTGTTTATTTAAAATTCTGGCTAGGCTCCCAGTTTCAGGTCTTTTTAATGAAATGAAAAACAACAGTGACAGCCGTTAGAAAAAAAAAAAAAAGCTGGATTCCAAGGATCTGGATTCAATTAGTCCACAGGATATGCAACAACTGTATGTCTTCAAGCTGTCTCAGGAACTGCACAGTACAGCGCTCAGCCCCTGTGGGTGCACTACACTTTTCTCCCTCCAGGCACAGGAAATTGTATCAGCAGCTGCAGCCCAGTTGCATTTGTTCCACAGTGTACCTGGTACACTCTGCTAAACAAAATCTCACTGAAAGTTTTCTCTTCAACCCCCTTTCTTTCCTTAATTCATCATGGAAGCTACATTCAGACCTGACAGCATGCTGCATGTTCCTAAACAGCAACATATCATATATATCATAGGTTTACATATCATAGCAACTTTGAACAATGTAAATCTGTCAGCTTTAATGTCAGGAAAAGAAGAAAGACAGTAAGCAGATCTGCCAAGAAGCTCATTAGAAACACTATTTTTCTGTCTGAAAGCACAGTGAGTCAGTGATGACTCCAGGAGAGAATAAGTTAGATTATTGTAGAACATCTTCTTTGAGGTCTGAAATCTAATCATAGCATAAGGAGTCAAACCTAGTGTGCTTCCACCTACCAATGGGTGCAGCAAATGCAGTCATATACTGTGATGTTTTAGAGGAACATCAGACACAGTTTATTTAGGCAGCTTAAACAATTGCCGTTCTTAGTTTTGCAGGAATATAGGTGTATTTAGTGATGATGGTCCAAGAACACAACAAAGCATGTAATGATTTCAGTCCACTTCCACTATAATAAGTCAACACCTTTATGCAAACATAGCAAAGGCAATCTGATTCAAATGAGAAACAAAGCCACTTATGACAAGAAGGCTAAATTGGCTCTGACTGGTATAACACCAGACTCCATCTACCTATGGATTCAGCAAAGCATTTATCATAACAATTTCAATGGAAACTGAGTGTGTCTGACACAGGAGCAGCGCTAAACACATGGCAACTAGTAACAACCAAGGACAGGCATTCCTACTGTTGATTTTGAGCACTTTTCAATGCAGACCAGACTGCAGTTAACCAATGACTTCAGCAAAGTCAGCAGTAAGCCGTGACATAAGCATTCAATTCATCAGTATGAAAAAAGAGACTATGACATGCTCTTTGCATCTCATCTACACCTGATGACTTGTGTATTCCTGTATAAACCGTACGGACCGTCATACAGTACCTGGCTGATGTCAATGGGCTTTTCTTGGTTGCCCGTTTGTACCAAGAGCTTGTAAGCCAAAACAGCATCATCAGATCCATTTTTGTAATTGTTGTAAGTGATCTTCCCAGTTTCCCAGTCACTGTCAAATGCATCCTGAAGGCCTGAAGACGTAAGAGAGGCAAGAGAAAGAACAAGCAGGTAAGCAATCACTCTTAGACACAAATTTTGGTAGAAAGAAAGAATAATGACTCTTCTTCATCATGAATCAGGAAGAAAATCATCTACCTGCTGCCTCCTAAATTTGGGCTCCTCATTCACTATCAGCATGTGGGAAGGTAAAAGTACCAGTTGCATGTCCGGTATTTTGCCCACAGAAAGGGACAGCAAAATCAAATGCAAGGGAGAAGACTCAAGAGTCTTCCCATGTTGTGCAAACCAGCAAAGCTGAGCTAGCAAGCTGCAGATGCAACGCGCACTTTTCACAAGGTAAAGAGATCTTGGATGAGATTAGGACCTTCCAACATCCTTCTCAAATCCTTCAAAAGCAACCTAGCACTCTGCTTAGGAGATGTACAGGGAAACAGTTAAGCTTATCTACAAAAAAAATTCCAGAATCATCACACTCAAAATTCCATAAGCATGTTAGCATTTATCACCTTTTTCACGCATAGTCTCCTCAAAACAAAGCTGAGGAGGCATTTAGTCCATTATCTAGAATGAAAGCGTTCTCCATACTCCCTTCTGCCTCATCAAAACCATGGCCAAGTGCACTGAGCCATACAAGAGGACACACACCACTCTCATTAACTGTTTTGGGCTACTGCAGAGCACTAAGGCAATAGCTTCTACAATATAATCAGAAATTCCACTACAAGGGGAAAAACCCCCCACTCACAACTTTCAACTTCAAACAGCAACTCAGCTGCTCCTTGGGCACAGCGTGAGTGAACATGATTTTGTCAATTTGTTCCATCTGTTCAACTTGTGCAGCTAATACAAGTCGCGGGATCTGCTGCCAGCACATGTAAAGATCACAGCCAACACCTATTCACTCTCAACTGTTATTCTCCTCCTTGCCACCCTACAAGGGGGAGGGAATACCTCACAGCACAAATTTGGATCAGATTTAGTACAGGAAGCCACAGCCCAGTACAAGGAGGCTCTGTGCAAGCAGATGACAAACCACATGTCCAGGGAAGGGAAGGAAGAGGCCAGGGGAGTGGCAATGGAGGAAATCACTGACCCACCTCACAGCTATGCTGAGGAGCTGTAATAAAAACCATCACTACAGATTGGATGGTCAGCTACAGCTGTACAGAAATAAGAGCAAACATGCTCAGCCAACAGCACCTCTGAGCCAGAGTACCCACTCCCATTTACAAACTCATCTCCTCTCCCTTAGAAAACTGCTTCTGATGTTCTCCTGCCATAACACACTGAACACACTGTTGTGAAGCCAACAGTGATGAAATACCTCTGCACGCAGGCCTCTAGCACCTGCCCAGGAGGAGGACAATTTGCCATAAGGTTTTCTGGCATCACCAAAGGACTTTGAGGCCTTTTAAAAAAGTGTTGCTTGCCCTTGGAGAGGGGAAAATACTGCTTAGGACATGCAAAAATTTCTCTCCCCTGTGCCAAGTTCAGCTCCATGTCAGTCTCTCAGAAAGTGGCCAGGTGACAGTATTTGTGCTACAATAGAAAGAGGTGTTTGGGAGGTTATGAGGAGGCTGTGAAAAAAGCACATGATAAAGAAGGAGACCACCAAAGAACAGCTTAACTTACAGTAAAAATGACTCCCTTCACCAGGAGAAGCGATTGCTATGATAGCAAGTGAAGGCAGAACTTTCAGACTAATATCCGACCCCTGTCAGGGGGCTCCACAGACACACAGCATATCCATTGGCATGTGAGTGAACCAATTTACGGTTGCAAGGTATGCCAAAAAAGGGCTTGTACACTTAATATTAATGCTGCGGGTGAAAGCTCAGCTCTCTTGCATCTGCCCCTCCATTCCCTGTTCTCGTAAGTCTGGTCATCCCTCAAAAACTGCTCCCTGTCATATACATATATTTAATATTGATATATTAATTAATTATTGATATATTTATACATGTAAAATTACATATAATTTATAAAATGTTTAAATATATTTTACATCTATTCCTCAGATGGTTTAACCACTTCATTTTATTACTGACCTTGCTGAAACTGAAAGTCTGAAGAAGGAATACCAAGAAACCACTATCAGTTGTGCTGAATTTCTAAAAAATTTCAAAACTTCAGTAATAAAAATTTCCGTAGCACTTTGAAATTAATAGCAGAGTCACTGCTTTCAAAGCAAGCAGTACTTCCATTACAAAGTGTTCACACCAATGATATTAAAAGACATGTCATCTTTTATAAATGAGATTAATGAAATGTTTCTGGGTAAAAAGAAAAAAGTAACTTGTTCACTTCTTTCTGCAGGAAAGTTATAAAAACTAAAGGAATTTTAAAAAACCTTAGATATGAGATTTTTTTCATATTCACTTTTGCTTAATGCTTCAGAAGAAAGTGAAATCCTCCAAAATTATGTGGGATGCAGGAATAGGGGTTAGGAAGGAATTCCTACTGACTTACGTGAACAGCTGGCACCATAAACACCAGATAAGACTATTCTTTGCAAAAACAAGCTTAATTACAAGCCATCAGGGAATTCAAGCTACCTCATTTACATTCACTCACAAAAATAATGTTAACACTTCCAGTTTAAATGAATCATTAGTGTTAACTCTTCTGTTGTATTTTCAGTAACAGAAATTATGCTAACATGGTATGATACCAGAAAGCAAGATACAAGCTAATCTCTGGAAAAAAAGAAGTGTTAGGCTGAAGGCACTCCACTGCTAGTGAATGGCTAAGACTAAGGATGCCCTTTTGATAAAAAATGCTTTTGTTCACATGCTGTTGCTTCCCTCATTCTGCTGGACAAATGGGTGTGTGTCAGAAGGCCATCTTGAGCCATTAATCTCTAGCACTGAATTACCAATTGAGATGGCAGGAATCAGCCATGAAGTTCAAAGTTTTCCTTACTTTGATTATTCTGCTTCTCCAGCACATAAAAATGCATCAGTAGAATGGACAAGGAAGAAGGACAGGCAGGCTAATGTGGGCTAGAAATAAAACTATGAACAATAACAAAAGAACAGGAACACCCTAATAGAAGAGCAGATCTGGAAAGGTCAGATATGAGCATGGACATACAGCACAGGGAAGACGACATGCAGGCCCTTGGCACAGGTCAACAAACAGTCCTTAGTACAAGAGGGTGACTACAAAGAGCACAAGGAGTCGTCCAAAGTGCAAGAGGTCTGGGAAAATATGAGGTGGGCCTGAGAGAGGGGCAATGAGCATGCGAACACCCCTAGGATCACAGGCACAGTCTGAAAATCACTTGAGGTATCCTGTGGCCCCTGGTGCGATAGCTGTGCCGACAGCAGAGGGNCCCTAGGATCAACACCAAGTATGCTAGCCTCCAGTGTTCTGCTCTGAGAAGCCAGCACGGCAACAGATCCAAGGGTACCTCTTCCCGACTTCATCACTGACAGACTGTGCTGATGTTCAGCACTAGTATGTGAAGGTTCTGAACACAATCTCAGATTTCTTTCTCCCTTGCAGGTTTGGGGGCAGATAGGGAAGGTGGAAGGGGACATACCAGACCCATTTTTCCTACTGTTTTGGAACAACAACAAAAAACACCCACAAAAGAAATAAACTAAACAGTGGAGGTATAAGAGAATTAGGGAAAGCATGTACAAGGATGCTTGCTTAAGGATCTAGAAAGTATAGTACGATTCCAACCCAGCAAAACATCTAAGCCACGTTGAATTTTGCTTTGTGCCAGTAATACCTCCCCTTACAGCCAAATACGCTTAGGTGAGCAAAACATTTTAAGTAAAATTTCCAGTAAGTAGACTGTAATGAATGGATCCACTACATTTAAAAACATTACAGAGGTTAATAGCTGAAATACTGCTTTCCATGATTTATGACTCTGCTAAACACACAGGAATCTTGATCATTTTGTTTAGATGTGTCACTTAGATGCATCCATTTTTCTAATATTGTTCAACATATTTTCAGAAGGAATAAAATACCCCAAATACTGGCAGTTACCTACATGTTTTCTAAGAATCACTAGCTGCACTGATCATCTGTAAACAGTTAAGGTTAAAATTCAGTCTTACTAGATCAGGACAGTTTATTTCCCTGTTGGCAAAAGCTTCCTGGGGATTCTCCCAAAAGAAAGACAGAGGTAGGACAGGAGTAAGTACTCCTGGATAGCATATGTTTGCTGTTAAATTTGCTGAGATGTAGCATTACAATTTAACTTGTCTCAGTGTGTAATTACAGTATCTTTAATATCTAAAATAAGGTGGCTTCAATGTAATTATCATGGTAGTAACCAAAAGGCTGTGCCTTTTCTTGTCTTCTCCAGCCCTGTTACAATTCTGCACAGGAAATGCCGCACCACAAGGAACAGTGAGGATACCTGACTGGAAATCTAGAATGTATACTGAGTTCCCAAACCAATGAAACATGTAAACCATACTGAATGTTCTTCAAGTCATCAGTCCCAGATGAAGCTAATAGAATACTCGTGCTGGAAATTAAGCTTGTGCCAAAATACATGAGCAGACGGGAACTTTTCATTCACTGTTCTAAATGTACTCAGTAAACATTTATTTTCCCGAGACAGTGGGGTGTTCTGGCCATTAATTATAAAGTAGAGCTCCTCATTAGCTGCTCAGAAATTAATGGCGTGAGGTGGCCGCTCATGCATATAATTTCTTAAAGCTTCAAAACTGTCTTACTGGGAAGTACAGTTAGCCACAAAGAATTTAAGTAACCTGCTAGAAAAAGACAGAGACAACATTTGAGTTCATATCAGCACCTAGGTGTTCTCCCTCCAGCTTATAGTCTTTAACCACGTGAATGTTTTCAAAGCGGGAAGCATTATTGGTATGAATAAGTGGTTACTACTGTAGACCTAAGAAAAGTTCATGCAACTCTCTCTTACCTTGCAGCCAGTCTCTAAAGTAGTGCAACCACATTTTGGGAAGCTGCCTATCCTCTTCCAGCAAAACATATGTCACATTGCTGAAACTTCTGTGAAGTTCATAAAGTAAGTGCTGGACGTTTGGATAGTCTGCCTTCTGTGTCACAATATACATATTGTAGAACGAGAAGTACTTGAACTGTGCAGCAATAAAGTCATATTCCCGTGTTTCACGTGGTACAATGTCTGTGAGATCTAGTCCATCTCTCACCTGCGTAGTTCCATAAAAGCTGAGCCCAAGTAAACCCAGAAAAAGAACGATAACCACAATCTGCAACAGAAATTGGAAATGCATTTGGTTTTAGTTTTTAAAGAAACTAACAATTCATAATGGCACACTACAAAGCCAGGTTCAAAATTAACACTCATCAGTCTATTTTATGGCTTTTATTTCTTCTCCTTTTTTTTTTTAATTCATACACAGTATGAGACCAAGTTAATTTGTATTTTATTGAAGGAGCTTTGCATCATGGATATCTGTATCATAATAAAGTTTAAAAGTCGCTTTAGTTTCACTACTAACAAGCTTATGTTACTGAAAGTCAACAAACCCCTCATTTGTAACTTTTATTGGTAAAATATATCTCTACAGCACTTGCAAGGTAAAATTTTTAAAGCATGAAAGTAGCTGTAAAATTACTAAGAATTATAATTTGAAAAGAATTTAATACCACTCCCATGATAATTTCATTACTGGGCAAGGCAGAAGTCTATTTCTGAAAGGCAAGTAAATAGTTCCCCTTACCTTAGCTTTTGGTTTTAGGAGGAATGGAGCATAATGCTTTTCTGCAAAAGATGAGAGTGTCCACTTTGTACAGGGTGGCTCCAGGCAAAGCATACTGGAGTCTGAGAACTGGGAAAGCAAATCCCTCATCGAGCTTGTGCTTTCTGGGCTCTGGCAGCTAAGATTATCTTGGGTCACTGTCACTGGCTGCACAGATATTTCTGAGCGAGGCTCTGCTGTGGTGTAGTACACCTGCGTATGAGGATCATATTCTGTGCGCAACTGCACTGTAGACTGCATTGTAATCTGAGTTTCACGTGCAAAACTGTGACTGCTGTACGGCGGTGGAGGACTGTAGCAAGTATTGTCATTTTCCACATATGCTTGAGGCTCAATCTGAATCACTCTAGTGACACATGGACTGTAATAGAAGAGAAAAATATCTGTTCACATTTATGTAGATCTATCAGACTATACAAGGTAACCTGATTCCATCTGAGACTACTTCTACTATTAGATTGTTTAGATTAATCAAGTGTAACATTTTGATGTGAACTTTATTCTGCACCTTTAGGAAACATTTCTTAGACAAAAGTGTAGACCTCTGAGAATATCACAGAATCATAGAACAATCAGAGTTGGAAGGGACCCACAAGGATCATCAAGTCCAGCTCCCATTAGGCACAGGACAAAAACCCCAAGATCACACGAGGTGACTAAGGGCATTGTCCAAGCGTCTCTTAAACTTCACAAGATTTGGAGCCATGACCACCCCCCTGGGGAGCCTATTCCAATGCTCCACCACCCTCTGGGTGAAAAACTTTTTTCTAACATCCAGCCTGAATTTTCCCCGGGACAGCTTCACACCATTCCCCCATGTCCTGTCACTGTCCACTAAAGAGAAGAGCTTAGCCCCCACTCCTCCCTCTCTGGTGAGGAGGTTATAAACTGGTATGAGATCCCCTCTCAGTCTTCTCCAGACTGAACAAATATGTGCATATTTGTTATGCCCAGGAAAGATGGAACCAGATCTATCCGAAGACATCCATACTTACTCACACCACTCCAGTAATTACTCATGCTAATCAGGTTAACACTCAGGTAGCTGCACACAGCCTGAATGTACAGCATGTGTGTGAGTTTGCATCTATGTGTCCATGCTGAGAATTATACTATTTATCAAAATGTAAACACATGAGATACTGAGTTCTTCTGCTTAGAACTATTAAAGTAACTGTTAAACAGCTTTTGGGTCTTCTGGATAAGATCTCAGACTTGAGAGGTAGGTTTAAATCCCCTGACATACACTGACTAACTATTTTAAAAAGCAAGTAAACATATTTTCATATATTCTCTTCTCCAGCCTGGAGAAGAGAAGACTTCAGGGGGACCTAACAGTGAGTTTTCAGTACCTAAAAGGAACTTACAAGAAGGCTTGAGAGGGTCTGTTTGCAAAGGCCTGTAATGAAAGGACAAGGGGCAATGGTTTTAAACTGAGAAGAGTAAATTTAGACTTGATATTAGAAAGAAGTTCCTCACCACAAGGGTGGTGGAACACCGGAACAGGTTGCCCAGGGAAGTGGTTCGGGACCCATCCCTGGAGGCATTCAAGGTGAGGCCTGACAGGGCTCTGAGCAACCTGATCTGGTTGGGGATGTCCCTGCCCACTGCAGGGGGGTTGGACTGGACGACCTCCAGAGGTCCCTTCCAACCCAAACCATTCTATGATTCTATGATATGCAAGGATGAACTCCTTGGAAGAATGGGCAACACGAAGACACAAAATTACAGAAGTAGTTGAAGCATTCCCTTTATTTTAGTCTACGCAAGACCCCAAGAGATACCAAGTTTATTAAAAAAAAAATTATCAGCGACAAATCTCTTCCTGTAACATGAGAAATGACAAACTAATGATAGAAAACAGTATCAGAGATTTTTCACCAAGTGGACAAATCTTACAAAGCCAACAGGAATTCAGAATGTTGCCTACCTAAACAAAGCAAGCTCTCAGTAACTGTCTTTCTTCAAATGTAAATGGGCCCGAGTTCTGATACTCATTCAGTGCAACTTTCAATGAGGAAATAAATGGAAAGTCTTATTGCTCTATGTTTCTGAGAATTAGGGCTTCAAAATCCCAGCACATTAGGCCATCCACTGAAACTATTACTGAATCAGAAATAAGTAGAAGTCCTGGCTTGGGATCAATGCCCTGTTCTAACCACTCCCTCAAAAACAGACTTAAAATTGCTTTCTCTCTTTTGACATTAAAATATCAAACTATGTCAGCTCCTAGGTGGGTGTAAACATCTAAGATGACACAAGACGGGTTCTCCACATCATGGTTGTGACAGTAAGTGCACATGTGTAGAAATGTAGCTGATCCTCTTCACTGCAGGTAAGAGCAAAAACTAAGGTAGAAAATATGATTAATTTCTATGCAGTGGTTCTGCTGATGACAGTAAACCCCTCCTAGCCCCACTCTACACTCAGAGCTGGCCATGCGTCGGGCAAGAGTCTGTCTGTACACTCTTTAGAATGGAGGTATTATCATTCCAAATTTCTATTGCAGTCATAACAGAAGCTTCATCAAGCTTTACGCTGTAATGGTTCTGATGATCCTGCATTCTTCATAGTCCTATGAAAGACTCAGTTATAGGGAAGTAATTTTACGCTTTAAACACTGTGTTTATGTATTTAAATAAGGGCACAAAAAGTGTAAAAATCAGCACATAGTGATTAACTATAAGTAAGGCTTCTCAGAATCCTCAGTTATGTACAGTACAGAGTGTGACACAGAGTCAGATAGACAGACGTATTTTAGATTTTTTCCTCAGTCAGGTAAAAAACAAGGTAGCAAACGTAGGTCAGCAACTAGCAAAGAAATCCTAACAATAACATAATGACCCCATTGCAATGAAGAACTCCTAACTCCTGGCAAGCAATGGTAGCTCTGGTTGATGACTCCAAAAAGGACACACCTTATGTATCTATCTATCTGTCACACATTCTCACTTTGTAAAACAGCAGAATATATCTAGTCTCCTGTCTTCTCGACGATAAAGGTCCATGCTAAGGACACACCTTATCTATCTATCTGTCACACATTCTCACCTTGTAAAACAGCAGAATATATCTAGTCTCCTGTCTTCTCGACGATAAAGGTCCATGCTCAGGATAGCAGGAAAAATCAGCAGAACCATAGCAAAGTTGAATACCACCACAACTGCTGCCTAGAGATCAATCATATGAGAAGTGAGATCAGTCACAGGAAAAGTGGTGTCGTAAGACATATTAATGTAGAGCATCAGCTTTACAAAGCATAAAAAACTTCCTTGCAATTCTCATCTGTTCACTCATTTATCATGTCAACACATCAGATTCTGTCAAGCTTTTCCCTGAGGAAACTTGAAGATTTACTTTTACATTCCCATTTCATTATGGTAGGCATAGTAGTTGATCAGTTTCTTTTCATAATAAACTAAATATTATTTTAATACATCTGTGCCTGGGGAGGGGGTGATGATGTCTGAAGTGGAAAAATAGAGTCAGCAAATCATACTTTTGCATTAGATTCTGCCACATTTAGAGTCTCACAGTAAAATAAGATGGAACAGAAAGCAAACCTGGACCAAGACCTGAAGTTCTCACATTTAAAGGGAACTGAAGTAATTTAAGCATCACAGCAACACCGAAGAACATTACTAACTCAGAAATTAAATAAAGGTTTACATAAAATCTGTTCTATTCAGTAAAATACGATGCATTTGATATACTTACTTAGTAAGTTTATCAGGGATTATTTTTAAAGGAGAATCAAAATTAATCCAACACCAAATAAAAAATCTACATATTAAAATTCTTGCGTTAAACAGAACTAGATTAATGAGCCAATCTACTCTCTAATGACTCTTAAACTGGAACAAGAGTTGATCCTAAATTGGAACAAAAATACTCAGTTTAATTTGTAAAGTGAACATTACATAATGGAAAAACCAACCTCCCTGCTCACCCCTTTCAAATCATACCTCAAACCCTTTCTCACACAGTGATCCCTCAAGAATCTCCATAAACATATGTGGTGCTGCATCCATCATTATTATTAAGAACATTTATTTGTAATCAGAATTGTTAGGAGCACTATGCACCACAAAGGGAAAGTGTGGGCACAGATGGGACTGGAAGGTAGTTATAAGAGCAGAAGAAACGCTGAGAGAAAAATCAATAGGTGAAAAAAAATCACTGAAATCCTTATATTGTAGCCATTAGATAAATAACAGCCATCTGAATAGTAGCCTGTTTTCATGTTAAGAAAATTGTATAAATTATCAAATGGCTCTTCCTCTAACTTCGGAATTAATGACCGCTGGGGTTAAAATAGTCATAAAAAAGAACACAAAAGTTGGGCTAAAAAAATGAAGTCACTGACCTGATGTAACTAGGCTCACCTTTTTCCAAACTAAATGAATGGCTGCTTTTGGTGTTGAAAAATCAGGCCTCAAAACTGGCCCCTCAAAAGATGTGATATCCAAAATCTGTTTTGAAAGTTCTTGGTTTATGAGTAAAATAATTAATGTAAGTGCAATTTTTATTTTTGTGCCTCTGTCTGTGAAAATCAAAGTACTAACACAATGAATGATTTTTACAGTTTTGAAGCTGTCAAAGTGTAATAAGACTAAATATTGGTTTTACTTTTCTATGAATGGCGAGTTGTAAATGTAAATATTTCCTAGTAACTTCAATCATAAATATATTCTATACAGAAGTGTTTTCTTCTTGGCGTTTCTCTTCTCTTGTCTCTGACCTGCTTGAAGGAGGATTCTAGTCCTGCTGGTTGTCTGTAGACAAAACTATTAGAACAGAATTTACCTAGTACTTAAAGTCAAATTAGTATTTAGCCATCTGTTGAGGGAAAAGATCCAATGACTATTTCATGATTTATAAAATTCCACACAGAAAGGCACATAAGGCCAAGACTTTAAAATCAAGTGATTTCCTTATGATCCTTTCTGGAATTAATTGAATCTGTCAGAAAAACAAACGGCTGCTGTTGCAAGCTAGGTGTTTGCTGGACCTAGCTCATACAACTGCTTGTTTTATTGCTGCTAAACCAGAGAAGGTTGAATCACACGTACAACATGAATAACTAGTTGTGTCTAACCAGTATCTTCTATCAAGGATCAGCAAAGACTTACTGGTATTTGGAAAAAAGCAGCAGAGGCCTGACCCAGTAATCCCTACTCCTCCCAGTATGGCTGAAAAACTAACAGAAGTCTTCTGTTCCTGCTCCATAAAACTGCAACTACTTCACGCCTCACCAGTTCCCTTTGTAGACTCCAATGTCCTTGAATCTCAAATGCCACTAAATCTGAAAACTAATACTTAAGTATTTGATAGAGATGCCAATACAGCTAGTTATACTCACTTTGGTTTTTAACAAATATCAAAACTAATCCAACACCACACAGTAAATCTGCCTATAAATATGGCATGTCTTTATAGAACAACTAGGTTTTCCATTGTGTCATCCTGGTGTTGATGTACTAACCCTTCAAGTAAAATACATTTTAAAAATCCTCTCTGTTTTCATTTGTACTTCCTAGAGGTTAACACTATATACTCCTATATATTACATACTGTCTTTCCTTCACCCACTTCCCCAGCATTTCAGGGATGTAACAGTCCTCAGTTTTCACAATTAAATACAGAAGATACTGTTGTATCAATTGTCATTTGTTGTCCCATCAAAAAACACCCTGGGACATGGAGAGGAGACGGAAGGAAGAACTGCTGAGGTGTGACTCAATCTCTGAACTGTTGCATCCCCCACTGCTTCCTCTCCCAATACCATTTACACAGCTAGTGGTTGGGAATCGGAATGTATGTGAAGTGCGATCATAGCAATAACCACAACCTGTAACAATTATATTGCCTGGAAAAGCACCAACAAAAACTGCAGTAGCAGAGCTTCCAGAGTACAGGCAACCTGTAGCAGCACCCAGGCTGACAGCATGCTTAGGATTTTTAAGGACAGAGCATTCTCTCTCACCCCTCCAGATATAAATGGTCAAATGGGAGAGGAAAGGAACTCAGACCTTCTCCTTAAAAATTCAGCTAAGGTAAGATTAGTCTTAGAAGGGATAAAATGGGGCCTACTCAAGGGTGTAAAATGAAAGTATTCAGTGAAATGACCTCTCTTATGAGGACAGGCTGAGGGAGCTGNTTTCATTAACTGGAAAAAAATATTGGTTACTTCCTGAGAAACACACTCCGCTTTTTGCATCTTTCCATAACTCACAGTCTATAGATATTACTGCTCCAACTGTTAACGGAGACAGAAGAATGGCAGTCTGTGCTGCAGACAGCAAGGGAGACTCAAGCCAGGCTGGTAGGCTGGGGCCCCACTGCAGGTATGTACTGTTATGTGCCATTCCTGGCAGCCCACCCAAGGAGAACTGGTGTGCTTGTATAGCCAGAGGTGATGAACAGATGAGGAGGTCTGTCAGGGAAACTTCCACCCTACTGCTGCCTACCTGGAACTCCTTCCTGACAGCATACAGACCCTGTCCACCCCCACCCCCCTCTTTTCCCTTAGGGTTTAATTTTGCTTGTTAAATCCTCATGCCAGGAGCAGAAAAAGGTAAATGATGTGGGTAAAAGGAGGGGGACAAACTACTTCAGCAGAGTATCGTAATTGAATGAGCTTAAAAACTTACATTCTTTCTCTCCACAACCCCACCACTACCACCTAGTAATGCACTTCTACATTTAGGGAAAAAAACTTGTCATTCAACAGTGAGAGAAAAAGTTACTACTATGACTTATTGTAAAAAGTTCCACCCCTGCTCATTAGTGAATCCACACCACTCTTGTACTGTTAGGGGAGCAATTTTCTGGTGTAAAGAAGAAGAACTGAATGAATTTTTATGAAGTCATGCCTTCTTTCCTGGGCAGAATTTATTCCACAACAGTGTCTTGAGTAGTGTCTCCAAGAAAAGAATTCAGCCCAACAGTAGTTACACTCTGCCTTGCCCTCCTTCAGTTCTACTCAAAACAAAGGGCTAGGTTTAAGACATTCCTACTGAAAACTTCAAAAACTTTCAGTGGATTTCTTCGATAACTGCCTGCTCCACCATAAGTTTAAGGAATAAATACATTAGAAAACTCAGGACCTGCTCCTTCAAAGTTCTGAGCACTCTTCACAGGTGATTCTTGTAACTGAGTATTTGGGACATCCTCAGCATCTCGAAGCCCTAAAACTGCTTAAATAAGGGACTTAGTAAGATCAACAAATGAAAAAAAAAAAAAAGAAAATTGTGAAAAAGCTAAAACAGTTGCTATCTGCATAAAGGAATTCATTTTAAAAATGTCACTTTCAAAAGGACTCATTTCCATTTTTTAAACCTCGGCAAAAGCTAACCCTAGCAAACTCCTAAGACAGCATCAGACTTGCAGTGTCTGAGTTCCATAAAACTCAGTAAATCAACAACTCAGAGGTATCAACGAACTGTTTTAGCTGGCTGAACAGAACAGAAGCCGGGAAAGACAAAAGCATTGATATGCAAAACATGAGTTTCAAACTAAAAGTTGGGCTTGCAGACACAGGAAATCATTTATTCTCCCTCAGCCGCTGGGTTATTTTACTGATACTGGGTGTCAAAAGTTATGGAAACTTTGACAATTACCTTGCAGTGTCTCAAGAAAAGTGAATGAGGAGCAAAATAAGGTCAAGATCAATCCTTTTTTCAAGCCCATCTGTTAAAAATTCACTGTCTAGATGAGAAGGCAGCAGCAACTGTGAAAGTAATGCAGTATTTCATTGCTTTCTGAGGCTTGCTAGGAAGCTATGGCAAGGACTTGTTTAAACAAGCCTGAGTAAGAGGGACAGGGAGGATGAAGACTGTAAATAAAGAAATCCATATATAAATACAGACCACCCACTCAAATCTGCAATGGTTATCCAATTCTAAGTGCTGTGATTAAAGCATCATCTGATTTTGATTTTACGTAGTGAAGCTAGGCAAAGCTAGTAATAGATGTTCCTTTGTAATAACAAAGGATGTTATTTTAATGGTTCCTAACTTACATATATCTAAGTTATAGATATTGCTCTACCATAAATAAATCCTCAAAACAGGTCTCCAGCTGCCCTTTTTTTTGCACATATTTCATCTCTTTTATACATATAAGGAGTTACTATGTACAAAGACAAATTACAGATGCAAGTGAGAAAAGACTGAGTAACTCAAACATTAATTTTGGGACACCCAAATACTCACAGAATCACCGAGGCTGGAAAAGACCTCCAAGATCACCAAGTCCAGCCTATGACCCAACAATACAGCATCAGCTAAACCATGCAATGAAGTCCCACATCCAATCTTTTTTTAAACACCGGGATGGCGACTCCACTCCCTCCCTGGGCAGTCCATTCCAGTGCCTAATCACCCTCCCCATGAAGAAATGCTTCCTAATGTCCAGCCTAAACCTCCCCTGGTGCAACTTCAGGCCATGCCCTCTCCTCCTGCCAGTAGTTGCCAGGGAGAAGACCCCGACCCCTACCTGACTACAACTTTCTTTCACGTAGTATTCAGGTAGTATTCCTACACATAGCTTCCATATTAATCACTGCCTTAGAAAGGGCTTCGCTCGTGAGGGGTTTATTCTGAATATCATAATGATATCAACATGTCCATACGTGACTATGTTTAAATCTCACTTGAAACTTTTTGTTTGTCATTTTGTTATGCAAACTCAGCCTACACGGTGGCAGCAGGCATAAAGAAAATGCTTTAGGGAAGGTACATTATACTCAGATTACAGTAACAATTATGGCTGTTGACTCCATGTATGTTCCAAAGTCAACCCATCATATTCTGATGTGAAGAATGAGAACAGAGAAAGGCTGAGCAAAATCTGATCAGATACATTATTTTTGGTGGTTCCCACTCAACAACTCATCAGTACAACTAGGACAAAATGGCCCTTCTCTTTTGAGTACTTATTATGAGATGCATTTAGGCTAAAGTAACTTCTGCAAAGCATAATGACTGCAAAGCCTCACAAAACAAGCATTCTCCTCTGATTCCTATTGAAGATCTCCAGTATCTTATTAGCTACTTAAGGTGTGTTGAATGCTTGAAATTGAGTGACAGATCTAGGAGACATGAGTAACTTCTTCCAATAGGAGAAGTGTTACACTTGTGAAACTATTTCACACACAGGTCTTTGCCATAGAATAAAATAATTCACTCTCACATTGCTTTTAAGAAGAGACATGTAGCTTCTGGCAAATCACCAGAGTTAAATACAGCTAACCATTCAGGACTGAAGATGTAGTTTTTGTTGCCACAGACACCTGCTAAACAGTGCAGAAAAGCAGTAAGGCCTTTATTTTATTATTCACTACCAAACTGTCTATTAAGAATGAAACGGTAAACAAATTATTAATTCGTATGGTAACATAGCTGTAATTGCAAACAATTTATCTGCAATTCTACAGCTTAATGCGGGCATACTCAAATCTCTGAAAACAGCAATAATTACCACATGTACTAAGAAAACTTGCAGCCCTTGCTTCCTCTGAGTAGCCAAGGGCTCAAGGAGAATGAAAACTCATAGAATCATAGAATGGTTTGGGTTCGAAGGGCCCTCTGGAGGCCATCTAGTCCAACCCCGCAAATGGTTGGAGAACCATGCTACAGCAAAAGAAAAATAACTACTGAAAAAGTACAGTTTGCCAGCTCTGCACCAAGGCCAGACAGTGCTATAAATTGCTTGTGTCAGAGGAGAAACTCTCAAAGCTTTCTTCAAAAAGCCCTTGCTTTTAGAAGACTGTTTTCTGCAGCATCCTTAGTATTTCTTATTCCTGAAGGTATATTATCACAAATAAACACAAGAAGATAAAGGCAGAAAGGGAGAATGAGCCATACATGGCTCAGCACAAAAAAATTCCCATTTTCTCTCAAAGCAGTTGAAAGGTAAAATTCTTGACAATTTCTCAAAGTTTGCTAAAATTACACTGGGACTTAGGGAGTACAAACCACTGCAGCAATAATAAATATGTCAAATGTATATTTGCTGCTGTCATTGCACTTTGGTTATAGTTTTTAAGAGGAACAAATTGGACAAATGTGAACAAAAGGATCTTATTCCTAATACACAGTATAGTACAGTCTACTCATCATCACCTAATAATGCAAATCTTTCTGAAGACTTGCTTCTGCTTAGCTTTTTACCCTCAGCTCAGCTGTGATGGGGCACGGTATTCTTTCACTTGCTAATAGGATGCATGAGACTCCAGGCATGAGAAATAGCAGAATCAAGGGCAGACAGCAGTTATTACCAAGACCTCTGATAAACAGTGATCACATTGTGCTTCAGTGAACCGCAGCAGCACTGAAGACAGACAGACTTAAACACTACCACCAACAGGAATAGTCATTTGCCTTCCATGATGGGACCATGCATAAAACCTAACAAAACAGCATATAAACTTACTTGGAGTGAAAATGCTCTTAAAGCAGGAATAGGGATTAAGGCAGCCATAAAAAAAGCAGTAACATTGCTGATAGAAGTAAGGGCTACACTTGCTCCTGTTCGCTTCAAACATTCACCTGTTCTGTCCTGCAAAACAAATGATGTATCTTAAAAGTCAAGTGAATAAGGTGATGTCCTGATATTCTACAGATATTACATGGTAACTGTGAAAAATGTTCACAATTAAATTATGAATACAAGTGCGCATTTGAGAGTATGTCAGAACTAACAAAATACCAAGTATACTGTTCAGGAGAAAAGCAGATGACACATTAAGTGCTCATGCTTTTTTCATCAAAGAAACATCATCAAAGCTGATTCTAGCTTCAGAACACAAAACTAAAAGGGTATCAAAAGCATTTGTAATTAAGTAGGATGTATGTTCTACCAAGAGAGTCACTTTGTGTTCTCATTTTTCAGACAAAATATGTATTAACAGCACAGAGGAATAACTTAGCTACACATCTTGAAGAAGTGCATAACAGAACACCAACAACAAAAAACAAACCAAACAAACAAAACCCCACAAAACCAGGGACCACACACAAAAAATGCAGAGATATCAAGATAAACGTATGACCCTTCCCCAGCCCAACAGGCTATTCTGAAGCATATGGAGGTTATAGTAGAGAGAGGTTGTAGTGCCTGCATGCAAAACCAGCTGGAAAGAACACATGGAAGACATCACTTGCATAAAACTTGTATTTGGGATATGAAACTTCGGACTGAAGGTAAAAAGGTCAGTAAAAGGAAAGATCATAAAAGTGATGACACCTTAGATTACATGACATTACTATGCTACACTTTGAAATCTCATGGGCAATTACAAAAATCAGAAAACAGAGAAAAATATTCAAAATAACCCTAGTTTAAGGCCACAGCACGTAAGGTATCAGTTGATATAAATAAAAAGGTTTTCTTTTCTAAGGTGTCCTCCTTCTCTTTCTTTTCGCCTTAAAATGTTTGTGTTCTTCCATTAAAAGCATTCTATACAGACTTGTATTTGAGTTTGTTTCTGAATTTACACTGACTTCTGCTGAAATCCTGGGGTAGAATTTGAATTATGTAAATTGGCCTTTATATGACAACTATAAATTCAACCTTAAAAATAAATAAATAAATGCAAGATTATTTTTTTTAAAAAGGGAGAAAAAAAAGGAAAAAAAAGAATGTGAACATTCCAAAACATTCAAGGATCACCAGTATTGCTGTTGTTTCCTACTTTGACAGAAATAAAAATGTCAAGACCCTAGGAAGAGCCACTAAGAAAAAACAAAGTTTTTTTAAATCCCTACTAATCGATTCTGGATACAGTTATCTTTTCCTATATGAACCCTTTTGTTTTATCTTCCCCCAAATCCCCACTTCATCATTACCTCAAATGGAATTCTTTTATTCTGCCCTGTTTCGCTAAATGCGTGTGCCAGAAGAAAAACATCATCTACACCAACTCCAAGAGCAAGAAAAGGCAAAACCTTGGGGGAGAAACAAAACAAACAAAATCTAAGAAGGTTGTTTAAAGATCTGCCATGCAGCTAGCCATTAAATGGCTAATTAAAGCAACTTATACAATATACTGTACACAAATCCAAGGGTGAAATGAAAATCAAAAGGATGAAATACGGCTATCAACTTTTATTCTGGAACACTGCTGAGGAACTTGCAGTATAATATTTGCAGGTACAAAAATTTCATCAAAAGTAATTCAGGTTTTGGAAAGACAAATAACATCTGATAATAACTCACGTTATATTTAAAATATTTTCAGAATTTGAAAACCCTGATATATTCAGATGTAAAGACAAAATCTGCAGCTTCTTATGTACAACTGGATGCCTCCACTCATACTGGGACACAGAAAAAACAAATAATCCAAACTCCACTAGTTATACAAAGTACACAACACCTGCCTTTTTTTTTTAGTATTATTTGGCGGCATGATTGCTTTATTTCTCACAGCATAAGCTATGAGACAGAAGAAAAGCACAAGTAAAAATCTAGAGCCAAAATAATTTTGAAGCATTTTTCCCCTCAAAGATTCAGTTGTTCTCATTCACTAACTGAGCATTTGTAATTTAACAGAGGTTTGAGTCTCCTAAATACCTGAGTTGTGGCAGCATTAAAGGAAATTCCAATCAATGAGCACAGGCCCAATCCTGCAGCTACTGAGAGTGCAACCAGCAAGACTCCTGCCAGCCCCACGGCACCCTGAGACTTGGCACAGTCCCATCGCAGCATTGTTAAACAGGCGTAGGCAAGCTAAAACACGGGGAGGGGGAGAAGAAGTTGGGGAAAAAAAACCCAAAATATTATTATTGATCCTTCTCTAACAGCTGTCTTTCTCCACCCAAAATACATATCCTTACAAACATTTTTAAACAGAACAGATACGTTACATTACACAGAGGAACAGGTGACAAGCACGAGGAAAAAGTTTACAAACTGTATTTTTTATTTTAAGTATGTCTAAAATGTTCTGGACTACTGATAGGCAACAATAAAGCAGATATTTAAGTCCTGCTCTACTACCAGAGAAAATTAAATTTATTTTATTACCATTAGTAAGTAGCCACTAGCTACTCTGATAACACTGACATCAGAAAATGACTTTAGGATGTCATCCAGGGTGGTCGTAGTAAAAGAAAGCACCTTCTGAGTGGAGTTTTGTGCAACACTTTGATGAACAACCTATGAAAAGAAAAATAAAACTTGGTGCGACTAAAAGAAACTTATTACCGTCTTCTACAATACACATAGGAAGTAAATCAATTTTGCCTTAATGTTCCTGTGAAAGCCCACACCCTACACAGAGATTATCCTGATGCTACACCAAAGTGTTTCATAATTTTTTCTTGCAAGCTACTGAGAAGATATTGCATCCTTCAGGAAAGACTATTACATTCTCAACCCTTTCCAAACATCTAACTTGAATCCTCTTCCCATAACTCCACCATGGATTTGCTGTAGTACTACTTTTGCCTTTATCCCAAGGCCAGCAATCTCTTACTGGTGCTCCTCCTTCCCTCTGCCCATCTATTTGCAGAGGTCAGAAGCAGTGCTGCAGAGGTCAGGGCTTTGGACACAGAGGCCAGGCACTGTCATATAACACCCCCACCCAGGCTGCTGCTGGGAGAGCAGCTCAGGGCTAGCTAATGTTTTCCAGACACCTTTAGAATAACCATGTCAATCAAAAGCTTTTAAATTCCAGCTAGCTTTTTGGTTCCTTCTCAGCCCTAGCAAAGCAGAAGTGTCCCAGACAGCAAAGAGCAAAACCTTCATGGCTTCTCATATGTGAACAACCAAGTAGCTTCTGAATTGGAAAGTTCTGGTTTATGCATCTTCCTTGAAGAAATACTGTAAAAATCAGTGACAGAAGGCAGTGGATCTTAGCAGGACTTTATAGTATGCTATCTAGGTTATTTTCAATTTTACCTCAACATACATCCTCTGCCAGGCTTCCAGAATTGCTGCTGCCTTGTCTTCATTCCAGTTGATATGTGAAACATACTCATATCCCTTGAAGTGCTCATACATTTGCTTTGGAGTCATTAACTGAAACATGGTTTGCAAAGCCTGGGCACTGTGACACGGAGAAAAGGAAGAGCAGGAAGAGGCATAAAATGAGCACTTTCATAAAATTATTTTCATGGTATCAAGTTCCAAATAAGACCATAACAGGACCTTTGTAAGTTCTTGATTTTATAGGGCGCGTTTGTATTAACTTTGAACAAAGTATAATTATTCTACTGTGTATCTGGTGTACTGATCTATGCACTATTGAAGCTAAATCTGGTTTCACTGATGTTAATTAAGAGTTTTGTCATTATTTTCAATAGAACCAGTTCCAGGAGCAAAGAACGTAACCCTACAACTCAGTTATAGAGATTGTGACTGACAGATTACTGTGAGGATACTACAGGAATAGTTAGTTCTATTAGATCTTGTAAATGCTATTGGCAATTTGTCATTTGAAAACCTTCGTCTTTTTCATCCATTGTAGAAAAATGCCAAATTAAACTCTTCATGCCCGACAAGCTGTGAGGAGTACATAATGTCAATAACAAGCCATCCTGAACTTCCACAGTATGCAACTGTCTCCAACAATTTTAGAAGCTTAAGAAACTTAATTTTCACTAAAATATATTCTCTGCCTATTTGTGGAAAGACTCATCAATATTTAGTGTGACTGTAAAAAAGGTCAAAATTCATATTAAAAGTTCAAATGAAATTTCTCTGTATTCAATATGGAAGAAATATGCTTCATTTAGTTTAGCACGACCTACGTTTTTCAGAACAGTTCTATTTCACAGGTTTCCCACACACACTCAAGTCCAATGTTCTACAACTTCTTCAAGAAGTATGAAGCAAAAAGGTTAGTTTTATAACTCACAACTGCATTCAAGACATAGGAATATAAGACCAGACTATTCTCTATACTGATCCTAAACAAGAAGTTCAGTGGAGATTTTGGAATTTAGAGAGAAGTCAAATAAGTGAGCACATCGTCTAAATTATTTATTCCCCTTTCTCTTTTGACTGTATTTCAAAACATCATCAAAGGTGTTCAGTGATTGGAACACTGTTCAATGCTTTACCCATACATTCTAAACAAGAAAGTTTCCAGGAAGAAGTATTCTGAGTGATGTATGCGATCATTCTGAAGGTACAAGCAGGAAGCAGTGATGCGTCCTTATATTTATACAACTGTCTAATCACTCTTTTAAATTCTGTTCTCTTGAAACATGCCCTCCTAAACTTGGATTCATAATACATATGAAGGGCAGTACATTTTGCATGCTTGGAGGACGATTTTGCATGATCCCTATGCCTTGGAAACCAAACTCTAACACAGAAAAGCTTTGAAATTTTCTTTAAACGTCTGTTTACCTGACAAGTTTACCAGAGCTGTTCTTGACTGTACCACCTATAATCAACTCCTCCTGCCAATGCATGTATTTTCTTGACAGTCCATAGCATCCACCACTCAAAACAAGGGCTACATCAGGAGGCTAGAAAAAATTATAAAAAAGGCAATTAACTGGTTTCATAACTTTAGACAAACTCATACCTTAATTCAACACCCAGTGTACAAGAATAACAGATTAATTAAAGACAACCTAGGAGGTCTACAAAGAGAAATGTGTGCAACAAATCAAGCTGAACCATTCAGTCAGATACTTGTCAACCAGATAGCAATTACTCCAAAGCCTGATATGATTGATAAAAGGATGTATAAAACTGGGGTCCATGACTTCAAATTCTTCAAATAAATCAAGAAAACTGGCACTACCTGGAGGAAGGCTTTACTGTGCTGTGCGAGTGTATAGCAGCAGCTAGTGGAGATATCTGTCCGAGGTATCAGATTTGCTGAAGTGCCACATCACTGCATTGTCACACCCAGTCAGTAGCTCACTACTGTACTACCACTCTAAATATGCAGGATTAAGCACTGCATCATAGAATGAGGGAGTTTGTGACTGTGGGCTAACAGCATGTAACAGGAACAGAAAAATGATGTCACTCAAGAATACGAATTTTGCTTGGAAGAATATGGTACCTTCTTCGTCCTGACCTCCCCCTTGATCCCGGCCTCCTTTGAAAAGATATGCACAAGGACAAGCGAACTTACTTTGGTGGAATTTTTATTGGGAGCTGTGATTGGGCAATCAGCATCAGCAGGATTCAGACAGGGTCGATCCATATAACCATGACCAACCTCTGCTTTATTCAGCATTTCTTCCCAGCTCTCTACTTGGTAGTTTATTTTCTTTAACTCTTCCAAGAATTCTAAGGGGTCAAAGTTGATCCACTGCAAAGGAGGCTTCCCTCTGCAAGAGATACCAGGAGAAAATCACAAACACACAGAAGACAAAAGAAGTACTGAATGAAACATACTTTTAAAATTCATATTTGCACAAATAATGGAATTATTTTCTGTTACAAATTAAAACACTTCCCAGTAAGGTTATTTCATAAAACGTAAGGCATGTTTTAATTAGATTTGTCTATGTACTTTTCTTGCAGCCCAGTTGTAATTTTAAGAAAAATACTCCGTTCTTACAAAGTTATTGTATAAACCAAAATATTCACAGGTTAAAAATACTTTCATTTACAAGAAAAGCAAAACAAATCATCAAGCACCTAAATAACAAAAAAAAGCAGCCAAATGCTGCTTCAAAGCATTTAGCAGGGGAGGGGAGCGGGAAAGAAGAGAGGACTGAGGAAAGAAAGCCTTTCTCATAGTATCAGATTACTTCTTGCTAGCCTAATAATCATCTTGCAAAAGTAATCAATCAACATAGCTGACCTTTGTTTATCTATAGTAACACTGCACTCCTTCAAATGCTCTGGCAGTCTGACTATCAACCATCAAGCTTTCCTGCTACCATGGCTGTCACCACTATCACTGTCATGTCTCCCACCTCCTCACTTCTTGATCTGTGATGTTGACAGACTAGAAAGGCTTTTGGCTGCCTTATTCTGTGGTACAAACTACACTGTAACTGCTTTACCAGGCTTAAGCCATTATTCTGAATCTCCCAACCAGAAGACACAAACCCCCTTATTTCCCCATCTAAACCTGTACACTAAAAGTTAGGAAATGGCCATTGCAAATTGCTTTTACAGAGAGATGCAAACCAGGACAGAAACAGTAACGCAAATGCTAACTCTTGCATAATTAACAGAAAATGCCTGCATAGATTAGCAATTAACTCTTTAAAGGATTCAGAGCATATAATATCACACTTGTAAACTGCGAGAAACCACCCATGAAAGATACTATATGGTTTCTTTAATGATCTTCTAAGTAAAGGATTTGTTCTTTATTCCTTAGGAAGACTTGAGATTTAACCTGGAACACTTTCTTAGGAATAAAATACCCAGCCAATCAATGTTTTTTTGCATTTTATGGGAAAACACAAAACCAAAACAAACAAAAACCCACTAGAAACAAGTTTACTTCAGAGAAGGGAAAAAAACCCACCAAATCCCATAAAAAAGACATCAAATTCTTTAAGCTTGAATTCAGAACTTACAATTTATTTTGCATGATAGCAGAATAGGAGAAATAACAAGATTTAAATCAATGCCTACAAATCATCTTTCAGAAGCAGGAAAATTTTTGTTCAATGAAAAATACTCCACGCATATTTTCTGTAGGGACACTACACTTTTATTTTTCTGTTAAACTAGAATCTAAACAAACAATGGGAATGCAACAGAAAAATCATACATAATTATGTAATTAAAATCAGTCAGATCAGAAAGTTATAAAAAAAAAAAATCATGCTTACAACAGATAGGCAGTTCCAGACTGTAGCTTTGCTCCCTCCCAAAAGCAGTCCAAAGGAGTGATAATTAAGCAAGGATAAAGATATTCTATGATCTGTCAAAATCAGAAAGGGGAAAACCACAGTTATACTAGATTATAATTGAAGCAGCACAAGCTCAATCACAAGAATACACAAATCTTATTAACTAACTGCCTGCTATATAACATACCTGGTCCATGTAACCTGCTTCTGTGATGAGTTCTCCTGATTTATAACACAAATGTTCCAATTTCCACTGTCTGTAAGATATATAAAGAACAAATATTTTTTCCTTGTACAATTACTGATAAGTTAGTTTTAAAATGCAACGGACATTTATAATTACAACTCATATACACATATCAGCATCAAGCAGCAAATCATTGAGAAAGGCAAGTATTACTCAGCACAGATACGCTACATCTTAAAAAGAAAAATCAGTGGCCTTTCTTTTTGTAGTTACAGACTAGACATTTGTTCCAGTTATTCTCACATCCTCTGTAAAACTCATTCAAAATAATGAGCTGCTTTTGAATGTACAGGCTAGTCAACACATGCTAAAGGGACAGAAATCAATCTTTGTATAAACGAGACTGCTTGTACTTTTAAGAGATCACTCAGTTACACAATCGAGAGAGAAGCCAGAGGACTACAGTACACCCAGCTGACCCACACATGACTTCCAACGCTAGACAAGACAGAAGCTGGGTAAAGATAATTTGAGCCTTGGCATTAGTTCACTTAGGCACCAGTTGGATGTGCTGAAAGAGAGTGGGCTTCATGCCTCACAAGCAGCACCCCTGGGCACATTATCATGTAAGTAGTAACCCTGGAGGAAACAACTTTCAGAGAGATTTTACTAGCCCAAAGCTGGGAACTTCTTTATTATTTTTATGTTGGAGAAGACAAAACTCCCAACCTTCAGTATGTGTACACAAACACTCTGAAAGCCAACTCTATGTTATTAAACAGCTATTGTTCCACCCATGGCCATTTCTCACACGTCTGCATTTTCCTTTATATCCAAACTACTAGAAGGATAGTGGGATGGCTCACATGACTGGAATGTTGTCATGGATGACTATGTACTTTTTAGGAAAGACCAACCAGCAAGGAGAGGTGGTGGAATTGCTCTTTATGTTAGAGAGCAACTGGAATGTATTGTGCTCTGCCTAGGGACAGGACGATGAACGAATGTGTTGAAAATGTATGGGTAAGAATTAAGGGGCAGGGTAATATGGGTGGCACAGCAGTGGGTATTTAACACAGGCCACCCAATCAGGAACAGGAAGTCAATGAGGCCTTCTACAGAAAGCTGGAAGTAGCCTCACGATCACACACCCTGACTTCCATCACTCTGACATTTGCTGGAAAGGCAAACACAGCCAGGCACAAACAGTCAAAAGGTTCCTGCAGTGCATTGATGATAACTTTCTGATACAGCTAGTGGAGGAACCACTGAGGAGAGGTTGGACCTTGTGCTAATGAACAAAGAAGCTATGGCTGCAATGTGAAGGCTGGGGGCAGCCTTGGCTGCAGTGATCACAAGATGGTGGAGTTCAGGATCATGCAAAATAGCAGGGCAGTAAGAAGGTTGCAACTCTGAACTTCAGGAAAGCTAACTCTGAGCTCTTCAGAGGCCTCCTTGGAGGAATCCCATGGGTTAGGGCTCTAGAACGTAGAGCGGACGAAGAAAGACAAAAAACTATTCAAGCAACGCTTCCTCCAAGTGCAAGATTGGTGCATTCCTATGAGTAAGATATCAAGCAATGGAGGCAGGAGACCTGCATGGATGTACAAGGAACTTCTGGAAGAACTCAAATAGAGGAAGGAAGTTTACAGTACATGGAAAAAGGGACTGGCCACATGGAAGGAATACAGGAACATTGCCAGAGTATGTAGAATGCAACAAGGAAAGCTAAGGCCCTCTAGGAATTAAATCTGTCAAAGGATATGAAAAACAAGAAGAGCTTCTTCAAGTGTATCAGTAGGAAAAGGAAGGCTAGGGAAAATGTTGGACTGCTGCTGAATAAGGTGGGTGCCCTGGCGACAGAGGATACAGAGAAGGCAGAGTTACTGAACGCCGCCCTTGCTTCGGTCTTTACCGCTAAGACTGGGCTTCAGGAATCCCAGTTCCCAGTGGAGAGAAATGCCTGAAGGAAGGCAGTCTGTCCCTTAGTCATGTAGGCAAGCTGGACACCCACAAATCCATGGGGCACAATAGGATGCACCCTCAAGTGCTGAGGGAGCTGGCTAATATTACTGCTAAGCTGCTCTCCATCATTTCTGAAAGGTCATGGACAGCAGGAGAGGTGCCTGATGACTGAAGGATAGCTAGTCACTCCAGTCTTCAAAAACAGCAAGAAGGAGGACCCAGGCAATTACAGGCCAGTCTGCCTCACCTCTGCAACAGCTCACTCTAGAGGTCATGTCTAAGCATGTGGAGGAAAAGAAGGTTATCATGAGTAGTCAGCAAGGATAGCTTTCTATGATAGTGCGACTGGCTGGGTAGATGACGGGAGAGCAGCAGATGTTATCTACATGAACTTCATCAAGGCTTTTGACACTGTCTCCCATAGTATCTTCATAGGCAAGCTTAGGAAGTGTGGGTGGACAGATTGAGAACTGGATGAATGACAGAGCTTAGAGGGTTGTGATCAGCATTGCGTGAGTCTAGCTGGAGACTTGTAGCTAGTTATATTCTCCAGGGGTCAGTACGGGATCCAGTCTCATTTAGCATCTTCATAAAGACCTAGATGAAGGGACAGGGTGTACCCTCATCAAGTTTGCTGATGATACGAAACTGGGAGGAGTGGCTGACACACCAGAAAGCTGTGCTGCCATTCAGTGTGACTTGGACAGGCTGGAGAGTTGGGTGGAGGGGACCCTAATGAAATTCAAACAGGAAAGTGTAGTGACCTGCACCCAGGCAGGAGTAATCCCACACCACTAACACAGAATAGGAGTCGACCTACTGGAAAGCAGCTCCATGGAGAAGGAGCTGGGAGTTTCTGGTAGGCAACAAGTTAACCATGAGCCAGCAGTGTGCNTACTGGAAAGCAGCTCCATGGAGAAGGACCTGGGAGTTCTGGTAGGCAACAAGTTAACCATGAGCCAGCAGTGTGCTCTTGTGGCCAAGAAGGCCATTGGTATCCTGGGCTGCACGAAGAAGAGTGTGACCAGCAGGTCAAGGGAGGTTATTTTCCCCCTCTATTCTGCCCTAGTGAGGCCACATCTGGAGTACTGTGTCCAGTTCTGGGCTCCCCAGTTCAAGAGACACAGGGAACTACTGGAGAGAGTCCAGCAGAGGGCTACAAAGATGAGCAGGGGACTGGAGCATCTCTCCTCTGAGGAAAGGCTAAGGGACCTGGGGCTCTTTAGCTTCAAGAAGATTGAGAGGGTATCTTATCAATGCTTATAAATACCTTAAAGGTGGCTGCTAAGAGGATAGGTCCAGTCTCTTTTCAGTGCTGCCCAGTGATGGGACAAGGGGCAATGGGCACAAACTAGAACCCAGGAAGTTCCACCTAAGCATAAGGAATAACTTCTTTCCTTTGAGGATGACAGAGCATTACAGTAGGCTGCCCAGAGAGGTTGTGGACTCTCCTTTACTGGAAACTTCCAAAATCTGCCTGGATGCATTCCTGTACAACCTGATGTAGGTGAACTTGCTTCGGCAGGGAGGTTGGACTAGTTGATACGAGGTCCCTTCCAAGCCCTACCTTTCTGTGGTTCTGTGATAGTAACCTGTGACTCTTTTCACAGTCATTACATACCTCATGATGATGTTAGCAATTGAATTACACTCTAATATGGACAGATTTTCAACGCTGGGAACCCCATCCATAAGGTTCTATCATTCCTTTACCAAGACAAATACTGGATAATGTAGCACTGCTTATAGCAGTTCTATCCTAAGATCGTGGTTAACTTGTTGCCTACCAGAACTCTCAGGTCCTTCTCCATGGAGCTGCTTTCCAGCAGTTCAACTCCTTATCCTATACATTCAGAATCAACTCCAACACAAGTTACCCTATCCTATTTGTTAAAAGCCAGCTTGTCACTACTATCATACCACAATGTCAAACATCAGAAACCAGTGACATTCAAGTCAAAACACAGTTCTAATGGAATGGCTCTGAAGTGCTAATCATTTAAAAATACATGGATAGAACCACATTTTAGCAGTTACAGATGATCAAGAAAACTTTTGATTTTCCCCTTACCTGTTATACATATAGACATGTACTCTGCTAGCCTGAAGTGCAGAGTCAAGGTGCTGTCGCAGTGCTTCTGTTGTTAGTACATTAGCACCATCTTCCTGTGGAGTCTGGATCATGAGCTGGGGGTTGAACATGGCCTCTTCTCCAATCTTCTGACGCGTGTAATCTAATTCCCGACTTACTCGTCCACCAACTGATGGATAAATATCAACAACTTTGTATTAGCCAGTAACTGCTTATTCTAGAAGAACTTGACCATGTGCATGGACTATCCTGTTTCAAGCTGATCACATTATACCAAAACTACTAACAACTTTATTTTAGTAACACTGCAACAAAAAACATATTCCTCATTAAAATACCATTGCCTCTACTGCACTAAAACAGCGATACATTAACCGGAACCTCAAACAGTTTTTTTTTACATTATAGTCAATATGCCACCTGTAAAAATTTAAAAAAGAAAAAAAATTTTAAAAAAGTTTTCCTTTCTGACCAGACCAAATACTATGTTACAATTTCTTACACTTGTATAAACAGTCTGCTCCAATAGCATATTTCAAGATAAATGGCTTTAATTTACACTCTTCTCCTAAATAATTTGGCAAAGGCAGAAGGAGAATGTTTCTCTTCACTTAAAAAAAGGGAGGAGGGAAAGAGTAAGTGAGCATGAGTATTTTTTTCAGCCTTATATAAAAAAACAACAACCAAGTTCACATAAAGAGATGCACTCTTTATATGTAGAAGAGGAAGAGTTTCAAGCGTAGAAGAAATGACTGTCTATAGCTAATACACCCTAGTGGTCCCATACCTGCACAACATGCTGTGATAGGGGAGACCATTCATGCACAACATCTGTTTTTAAACCCACAAGAGATCAACAGTATGCTCCATATTAAAAGACGGGGGGAGGGGGGAAGAAAAAAGGCAGAGAGAGACTGCAAAGTCTACAGGCTCTAGAGGGAGCCATATTCAATTTGCCTTGCCAGAAAATATTATGTAAGAATGGAAAATCATCTTTCCTCTTACAAAGAGGCATTCAGCTAGAGTTCATACACTTTATATAACCTCCCCTGTAGTATCTCTAGTAAACCCATATGGGACGTGGGGTCAATTAAATCAGATCATTAATTCAGACCATTAGCTGAAGTAGGACCACATTCAGATGGGAAGGACAAGAATACCACCACCATGTTGTTTCCATCCCTTATGATTTATTACCTTTATTGCTCTGTTAAGTCTAGAGATTTGGTCTAATTTGTTAGATTTTTTCAGTCCTAGTCAGCTTGGCACTGGTGATCTGAATTACTGCCAAAATTTAGTTCTGCAACAGTGTGAATAGAAATTAGGTATGTACATCTACCTCTTTCTAGGCTGTGTAAGAGAAGATTGATCTAGAACCAGTTGGCAGTGGAGATGACATTCCCAAGCCTAAACAGGGACGTACTTTTTGAGTCACTAGGGCCCTCAACCCCCCTGTAACCCACTGGGGCTACAAGGACCAGCAAGCAAGAAACTGAGCCCTGCATGGATAAAGCTGTCAGAATGAGACCTTCCACAATTAAACCACACAGCCACTCTGGCACAAAGCATTACTTAATTTCTAGTTCAATAATTCTTTGAAGAACTAAGAGATTCCACAACACACTCCATTTTTTCCAGCCTGTCACATACGGTATTACCCCTTTCACACCAAGTACCAGTGACCAGCTCATAGTAAGCAAAAAAAACCCCAAAATCAAAGTACAAATTCCTTATCTAGAGTCCCTTTATAATTTCTTAGTATCCCTCTTACTGCAGTGAAAGAACATACGATCATTGAGACTGCATATGCACAGTAACAAAAAGCTATTGTTAATTTTTATCAATACTCAAACCCTAAAAATTCTTTAACTTATCAGGCTCGTTCATGATCACTGCTGTCTTTCTCCACCAACCAGTAGTTTAAGATATACTTAATACATTTTGCTACATCTTACAGGACTATGGGGTGGGGGTAAGGGAGAACAGTTATCCTGATCTGTACGTCTTGGAATCAGAGCTTTACTTGCCGCCCTTTACACTGCAAGAGCTTCCAAAGACATCTCCCTCTTTTGTGTCTTAATGCCAGTCAGGATAATAAAGACCTAATTTTATTAGAGCAGTGGAGTCTACCACAAACTTTTACTCCTGGCATGATACTGTCTTCCACTGCACCCACACTTTCCTTTTAACTTTAACCATGACTTGAACCAACAAATCATACTTCAGGCAACACAAAGAAAGGGCAGCATTCCTATCTCTGCTGAAAGTGACCAACTGTTTACTATCAACAGAAATGATTGCTTCCTAATGAAGCTCCTGTCAAACTACATTAACTTCACTGAACAAGGCAGATTTAGCTAATCAAAATTGCATCACAGAAGTCAGTCATGAAAACAGAAGCTGTTTTTTTCCCCTTTTAACATTCAAAACAGGAATAGCACAACCACCTAGGAAGGCAGGCATACCTTACAGAACCCTGCAGAAGATCTGCTCTGCATTGTTATTCAGGCATTACACCATTTAATTATTTCTCTGATGGGTCTGTTATGTACACTTCTTCAGCCAAGGAGAGTAAAGGTAACTCCACAGGCAAATGTAGATACTTTATGTAACATCTCAGGTAGAAAGAAATTATAAAAGTAGATTGCAAAGGAAAATTCTGAATGCCAAAGTCAGATTGTAAAAACATACAGACAAAGCAGAAGCAAGTGGATACCTCCATGGCCTTTCACTGTATCAGAAGCAAGAAAGAATGAAAGGGAAGCACACAAAAAAAAGTTTTTGCCAGATACGTTTTCATATGTTTTAATTGAAAGTTTGCAAAGCTCACTGAAGGCTGCCATACTCAAAGATCTTAAGCCTACACAATCAGCACAATCAGCCAAATATGCACTTTTAAAAAATCAAGTGCTTCAGTGTTTCTTCCCACCCCCTCCACTCATTTACCAACTATCCACAGCTGATACAAAAACCCAGGAAAGAAACCAATAAAGATGGCACTGAAATGTACCTGAAACCTTTGACCTCACTGTGCTGAAGATATGCAATACTACGCTCAACACCGACACACTCTGCAGAATGTAATGCCTTATACTTATGCACTTATAAGGGAAAAAAACCTATTATAGTCATCATAGATTTCCACTCTACATGACAAATGATGTAACGGAAAACATAACCAATGAACAAAACGCTAGTGTTTTGTAGTTCTCCTTTGTGGACTCTGTTTTGTTATACTTGATGACAACAATATTTTACACTCAAAAAATCACTGACTTAAACTGCATGTATGACATACAGTACCAATACTTCCCATTTTATCAATGTTGAAAAACAACTTCACTTAAATACTCTGGTGAAAAAATCCATGCATCACTCTCCTTTTCTGATATATCAAAAGCCACTTGATAACATTTGAGTCCTTTATTACATGATTCCTTATAATACCTAGATAGTTGAATTGGTGGCAAAGATTCCCACAAGCCAAAATGCTGATTTAAATAACAGATCAGTATATTGTCTCATGGCCAGTGGTAACACAATGCAGCAGTTTGTACACTGTACTTCCAGCAGTGTCATAAGATTCTGGGTGTCTGCCTACTAGATATGAAATACTAAGACATCTGTACAATTAAGCTAACAAATTAAGGGGAAAAAGAAGAGGGGGGGATCACAACAAAGTAAAGACACCAGTGTCCTGCCACCATTTCTCACTTAATAAATCAGTTTCTAATTCTCAAGAACGTGTTTGAAGGCCAGCGTTCAAGATGAGACAGTTTTACTCACAGTATCTTTGTTGCTGAGTAATAATTCCTGTAATAAACCTAGTTTTTCCAAAGAAAGAAAAGTGTCTTCCCCCTTCTCCCCTCCCTGATAATCCACAGGCTTCCCTCTTAGATTTTGATAGAACACGTGAGATCTATCTTGACCAAGTCAGCATCCTGTACCATGACACACAGTTCTGCTCCTGAACTTCCCCACTGACTTTAGAAGAAGCTGATCAAGGTACTAAATTCTTTGCCTTTCTGAAGAGCGTGGAGAGAGCCGTCATTGCCAGTACAGATGCCAGGTTGCTAAGCGCTATGTAAGAACCACTGTGTTTCCCTCCCCCAAGAGCAATGAACAGCTGTGAGACGGTAACAAGTTTTAGTCCTTCTTAACTTGAGGCAGACCTGAACCCACGACCTATGGGTGAAAGGCTCTAGATCCCTTTACCAAGCACTGGGGTCACAGTCCCAGTGTTTCAGTCATAACAAATTAAAATGCTTGGTGTATCTTAAGAAGCACCTAGAAAAACAAAACTGCTTCCCTCTACTGTACATTTGCACAACACTGATGCATTGAATCATAGAACAATCCGATTTGGAAGGGACCCACAAGGATCATCAAGTCCAACTCCCATTAGGCACAGGACAAAAACCCTAAGATCACATGAGGTGACCAAGGGCATTGTCCAAGCGTCTCTTAAATTCCACAAGATTTGGTGCCATGACCACCTCCCTGGGGAGCCTATTCCAATGCTCCACCACCCTCTGGGTGAATGTGATGGGGTACATGAAAAAGGAGGTTCTTTGTGTCCACCTTACCTCCTCCTCCTTTGCCAAAACCTGTTTGTTTTGTTTTCCAAACTGCTCTGCTGACACCGCCCCCTCCCCCAGGTTGTTGACGGTGGTAGCCATGGTAACAAATGGGTGTGGGGCAGGCTGGAGCAGCGGCTCCGCCCACCGGGGCTTCCCAGGGTGGTACGGAGCACGCGCCCGCGGCATGCAAGGCTGCATCGGGGCAGATCACGAGGGCACAAGCAAGGAAGTGACTTCCATGTGCAAATCAGCAGAACAAGAAAGACTGCGCGGCCGCGCCTGCCCCGTGGGATGCTGGGATACTTTCTTCTGACTATAAAAAATGACAGACGCTCTCTTTACTTCCTCTTTCTGCCTCCTGCCTGATCCAGAGACTATGCAGAAGGGGAGAGAGAACTGCCACGTGGCCTCTGCCACCTTGACCACACAGTGCTCTGTTTTCCATCTAACTGGGAATTTTTCTCTTCAGCCATCTGAGTCCCTGGCTCCATCAAGATCATCTCAGCTCATCTCACCTTCTTCCCACTCCAACCGTACTATATTTCTTGCAGGTTTTATCGGGGGTGGGGCCCTCGTGGTACGGTGAGGGGGAGAGAGACCTGGAAAGCTTTCTTACTTATTTCTGTATTTGCACTGTTATATATATATATATCTATTTGTTAAAGTTATTCTTTATCACTTTGCCT
>VWZO01022217.1:47705-59624 GCA_013396975.1 Bucco capensis
GTTGGCTCTCTTGGCTGCTGAGGCACACTGTTGACTCATCTTCATTTTACTCCCAGATCTCTCTCAGCTGTGCTGCACTCTAGACTAACATTCCCCAGAAAGTAGGTGGTTTTTCAGTTACCCCTCCCCAAATGTAAAACCCGGCACTTACTCTTGTTAAATTTCATTTGATTTGTGGCTGCCCAGACCTCCAATATATCCAGATCTCTCTGGAGAGCCTCACATCCTCCAATGGAGTCCACAGCACCCCCCAATTTAGTATCATCTGCAAACTTACTTACTAATCCTTCAAGACCTAGATCTAAGTCATTTATAAAGATATTAAACAGCACTGGTCCCAAGATGGATCCCTTGAGGTACCCCACTCATCACCTGCCTCCAGCTTGAATTAACTCCATTCACCACAACCCTCTGGGCTCTATCTCTCAGCCAGCTGTGTACCCACCTGATCATTTTTTTATCTAGCTTAATGCTTGACATTTAGCATGCTCCAATGACCTAAGACTGAAACCACACTTGTTTTCATTGGCACAATATCTGATAGATTTCCTTCCACTGACTTACTAACAATTTCAAAGTTACTGGACCATTCAGCTCATGTCCTCATTTCCACTGCGAATGCCACTGTCTTGCCCACCCCCTTCTCACAATAAGCATTCAAAATTCATGTGGCATTACACTAACATGCTAAAAAGAACTCTGCAATCCACCACTGGGAACTGCAATCCCTTCACATTACGTAATCGCAGGCCTAAGTTTGACCTGTGCCACCCTAAGAGATCGATCCTAAATCAAGCAGTGAGTGGTAAGTAAAAATCACTGCTTGTTAATTTACTATCTGGTGGCTCAAAAGGCATCAAATATTTTTTTCAGAATATCTTACAATGACCCATTTCAGGTTACAGAAATTGAAAAAAATAGCCCGAAGTTTTGTTAATTTTTTTGGACATGAATACTACTTCTATTAAACCATTCAGTAGTTACCTTGTGTACAACTGTGCAACAAGCAGCTTAGCACAAAGCAAGCTCTCTCTGAAAAAGAACATTCCTGAGAGCCAAACACTTGGGGTGAAAATGTTTCCCAACCAATATGGAGAACAGATCTGGAGAAATCAAAGCCAAGATTTCATAGAATCATAGAATCATAGAATCATAGAATGGCCAGGTTGGAAGGGACCTCAAAGATCATTTCCAGAAATGCCTAATGGCTTAGGAGCCTAAGTTCTCCTGTGACAGGCATGAATGGAGTAAAATTTTCTGGAGAACCTCTCTTCTGGAGACTATGAGCCTTAAGGTGTTTCCATTTGAGCATTTGTGGCAGACGGCAGATACCCTTTTCTTTCTTTGAGCAACACCATCTTTTCCATTTTTTCCAGGACTACAAATTTGTACCATTAGAGCAATCCAGCCCAATCTTTTCATAGTGACAATCCAGAGCAATAAAAGCATACCTCTAATAGCCATAGACACCTGACACAATGTTTCCATTTCATCCCTCCAAAACATACTGACCCTTTTTGATAATCAGAGTTGTAGTCTAATACTCCTTACAATGCTTGCATTGTGGCCTGAGCAGCAGCCAACACAGGCAACCTCTGTATTTTGCAATACCTGTTAGCACCACAAGCAGAACCAGAAAAAAAATAAACAAACACAACAAACAAAACCCAACCAAAACCAAAAGCACTCCACAACCCAGTAACCACATAAAAACAAAAACCGTGAATAATATCCCAATGTGTTCACCTCAAACTCAACCTTCACCATCAGGATGCACCCTGATGGAGACAGCCCATCTTCCTCAACTCTGACTGCTTCTAAGGGGTTCTTTCTAGCCCACTTCCTTACGTATTCTCTCCTTGTGCTGTTCCTATGTGCTTCTCTATCACATGAGTGTACAGGCGTTACTCAAAAACTACAAAATGAAACTAGTTTCAGTCCATTACAATGGTATGCAGACAAGCCAGCCAGCCACAGCTTTGCCTCCCTGTCCTAATTGTGTACCAGGGGCATAAGTGTTCACACCTGCAACACAGCAAAAAGCAGTACTAATGACACCAATGACAACTTCCATTTTTGCTGAATAAAGACTACAGACTACATGAAAACAAAATATATCAGCCAAGTACTACTCATACGGGATTGAAACCTCCTCTTTCTTTAGAAATGCAGCTAAAGAGTTGATCTTCTCTAGCAGATATGATTACCCTGCCACTTATTTCGCACAGAAAAATAATGGCCTTTTGATTTAAAGCTTCCTGTTGCTTTCTAGGAAGTTCTGTCTTCATGTTCTCTGATATGTTTGAGCTTGTCTGTGATGTTCTTTATCACCAGCAAAATACAGTTTTTCTGCACACAGACAGTATTAGTTAGATCCTGACAGAGGAGCAGAGAAGACAGCACTTTCCTCAGATTTATCATTCTCTAGGCCTGACTGGCAGAGTACAGGGGTAAAACTGTTTGCTGGGAGGAAGTGTAAAAGTTTTAAGTTTAGTCACTACAAGAAATGGGACTGGTTGCCATCTTTAAAGTTTTAAAATGCTGTCTACTTGTAGAGTCAGACTGCTATCGGTTTACATGGTTGATCTCTTAATTTACTAACTTCTGATTATAAGACATTATCATGTATTCAATGTATCTGATATTCTAACAATGCTAAGGATGGCTCTCATAAGACCACCAGGATTACATTATGAAAAAGTTCTGACTACTGGGAATGATTTTTTTCCCACCCATTTATTTAACTATGCAAAATAAAGACTTCATAGGATTGGCTGGAATGGAAATACCACAAAAAAAAAAATTCCATTGAGAAATGACAAGCTTACAAGATCTAGAACACAGTGGTAAGCTATCAGCATCTTAAAGAGATTACATGGTTGTTCAATGGACTGTGCAACAGATCAACAAAAAATTATCATCTTTATCATGCAGTTAGCTGTGATCTATGCCAGCAGTGAACTACAAGCAGTCAAAAATTCCATGGTCTGTATCGGTTTTCTAACACAGAATTTACACTGCTGAATACACATATCTGTGCTGGTACAGCTCACATGGAATAGTGATGGTTGTGTCTGCCGAATTTAAGACACAGGACAACCTGCGCCCTACCATCACCCTTCCCAGCATTCTGGTATACATTCTACACTTTTCCTTCTCTCCCATTATAACGTCCAACAAAAGGACTCCATTTGTCTAGAATGTCATCACATCACATTGCAACTTCAATCTCTCTTCAGCACTACTGACTTATAGCAAAATATAGGAACAACATGAGCATCTCAAGTGTTTCTGCCACACTGAGAATTAGGTAACACTGTTCATCACTTTTGTTTAGAAAATTTAAACAAACAAAAAAAAGAAACAGCAAAGATAAAAGACTGTGGACTACAAATGCAAAAGAACTTAAAAAAAAAAAAGGCAACAACAAAGCACTTCCAAAAGCTGCTTTTTATCTCCCAAGCCATCATATGATACAAGTTACTCCTCACACATGCTGGGGATGACTCCATTGCCGATGTTACAAATTTCATTAATGCTGACATGATTACGAATAGCAAAAATAAAAACACACATCAAAGATGGCTTTTCATTCTGTCACAGTTTGACGAAGTTTAGAGCTATGATAGGGAAACAAAGCTGTCTGCATACTCAGGAAGACAGCCCAACAACAGCTGCCTCTGCTTGTAATGGGAAACCTTCTCTGTAATTTTAGAAGTTAAAACTGTTTCTTTCTAAAAACGAAATAAAAGTTGATTTTAGATACATGCGTCTGTATTGCCCATAGGCAGAAAAATACTATTTCTGATTGGGTAAAACAGATTGCTAAAAAAAATAATTAAATGTTTTTTAATGCATTTGTTGCTTGGTGCTCCTCCAGGCTAAGAAACTGGGGAAGTGCAGCAAATAAACCAAAATGAACAAACTGAACAACACAAACTGAAAAAACACCCACATGCAAGCAGCTTTGAAAGCTACAATAATATACAAAATAGGTACACACAATTCAACATTTCCAATTAAGTATAAAATGCAGTAGCTGCTTACTGAGCTACAACACATGTCCTTGGTAACAGGATATGAGCTGTTCACCTCTGGGTCACTGGTTCTAACCCAGCCAGGAACAATAGGGACCACAAGTTGTTTACCAACTGACAGCTGTTTGCTAGCTTATGTGAAATAACTTGGAGGTCTCAGTCTATTTCCTAGTGGGAAGGTGTCCATATTATAGAAAAACACTCTCACAATTGGCATCCTTCTTGACCATCTCAACAAAGAGACTGAGCAATGAATGGGCATGGAGAGCAAGCTATCCTTTCTTCCAAAGACATGGTCCCTTCAGATCAGAGCTAAGCCACAGCTCTTGGTGGAGAAGCCAAACTGTTGAATATTCTGGCTGAAGTAGCAAAGGAATAAAGGACTCTAGACTCTGCATTTTCCTAGAAATTCAATGAGATGGCATACAGTGAAGGCAGGCAGCTAACACAGACTACTGCAACTCTCCAACAGTTTATGGTCATGTAACAGTTCATACCCACTGAGGAGCAAAGTAGAATTTTTATTTTTCAGTAATTTAAGACAACACTTGATCTTACTTTGTAATAGCCTTAAATCTTCAACAATACATGAAAGTAACTAGGTTTCCAGGAGTTCTGCTGAGAAGGGTATGTAAGCGGTTTCAAGGGCTAAACCTAAGGATTTCAAAACAGCTGAATATAATTGTTTTAAGTTACTTTAACTTGAATAAGAGCTTCTGCTGGGTAATATGCTAGAAACAATTTGCTGTGTTGTTCCACAGCAGTCAGCTTTCCTCTAGGCCCAACTTTTCATTTAACCTCTCAGCGCCCTTTCCTCATATATGTAATTGTTTTCCTGTGTGGTTAAAAGCAGCATTTTTAAGTCTTTTCATCTGTACTCCTGGGATAGCACAGATTTCATCTGTACATGGAGTAGCACAAAATTTGAATGCAATTTTTTAAAAGGAGCAGCAAACAGCAATGAAAAAACTTTCATCCTGAACCTTTCAGGGGTTACCATTTCCTAAACAGTACTTTTAGAAGCCAGCAAAACCAGCATATAGAAAAATGAAAGGAATGAACATGTTGTGGAACAGGGAACAGTTTCTTTCAAGTATTCCCTACCAGCTGCTTGCTGTACCATCTGTTGTTGCCTAAGCTGCTTCATTCTGAACAGCTCTGCACCGAAGCAGAACTGCTCTCACTGTTGGATACAATCAGGTCAGGTCAGCACTCCCCCCAGCACCAAACCTGCTGCCTGTCACAGCTCTCCCCACCTCGATATTTCTTACCGGCCACCAGCTCCCAAGACAGTGTTGCATCTGTTAGGAGGCCCATTTTTCATAGTTGGCTTGCTGTTCACACCGAGCAGCAAAGAGTGCATTTCATTTTGTGCAGGGTGCAATCAGAGATTCCCGTCAGATACTTCAAGAGCGTGACCATATGGCCAAATTTATTCTGAAGAAAAGGCTGTGAAATAAAGCTAAACAAATGACCAAACACTTCCCACAGCACAACCTTTATTTTCTACTTCTGCAGGTAATTTCAGTTCACTGCCGAGCCCACCAGACTACAACAATGGTGTATTCTCCCTTCGGACGACCTCTGGGAACGGAGGAGGAGACGCACCCCCGCCGCCGCGGGCAGACGGCACTCGAGAGGTTTTACGAGGCCCGTTATTCAGCACCTCCTCAAACTGGCCCAGGGCCGCCCCCTCCACTCGCGGCGCTCTCCTCCAGCGCCTACCCCCCTTGGCACAACGGCAACTCCTATCCCTTCTTTGCTCCTTCCCTCCATTCCTCGGCTCGGCTGCCTCAGGCCGGTCACTCCCTGCACCGCCCCGGCATGGGGCCGTGCACAACAGCAGTCCCCGGCCCCGAGGAACCGGGCACGCCGCCGCCCTGCTGGATTCTCAACGCCGTTTCTTCCCGCCGCATCTGTGCAGGGAAACACACATCGCTGGGAGCCACTTTCATGATTTTGTTGCGAGCGGGATTAGCTGGATTAGGGGTCTGATTCATAAGGACCCCCTGTGGCTGTGAGGAAGTTTCATCACAAGGTCAGTGTGGTGTGAACTATATTCTGTCAACACCACCACTCCTTATAGCCGACTACAAAAAACACAAAAGGGGGGAAAAAATGCAAGTGAAATATAAGAATGAACAGTTTACAGCAACAAAGAGATTTACAGATTTCCCGATCAACTGCTTAAAAAGATGTGCACCCTTCAACGCTGTGCTCCTTTAAAACAAGAAATCTGTTTTAGTAATTTTTAATTTATAAAGAATTTAGTGGTTTAGGAGGTGGGAGGAACCTGGGGAATAAATGTAGCAACCCACACACAAAACCGCGGAGGAACTTCTGGCCTGTAGTCTAAAACCAGTCACGCAGCTTGAAATTGTTGCGCTGTTGAGATTTTATTACATATAATGCTGCCACCTACAAGATTATTTCATTCCTAGCCCCCTAAATGCAGTAAGTAACAGAGACATTAAAATAATACTAAAAAACCAAGGTTGTAATGCAGAAAGGAGAGGGTGAATTAAAGGTTTTTGTTTTGTTTTGCTCCTTAAAGTATAATTACCAACCTTGTACTTCCCCACCCCCCAAAGATTCCTCTCACCCCACTGTAATGACATCACTCAAAGACAGCAACATGTTTGTCATCGGCACCATGCAAAATAAAATCTATAGTGAAAGAGAGGAAGTTTTGTTTTGCATCTGTGTGTATTTTTGGGGGGGTGTGGAGTGGTTTTTTAAGAGCAGTCCCTCTAGCACAGAACCACACTGTTCCATCAAAGCCTTATCTGTTATATTTCTGTCTTTCTCTTCTGTTTAGTGCATTTACCAACAAGAGAAAAGGGGGTAAAGCAATGGAGCCTGTGACCTGCAGCTGTAACACAATACTTTGGCACAGCCCTGTCGACCCCTGACATAAATTTTACACCACAGCTGGCATTTACACACTTAACATTACCATATGTATAGCCTACTCTGTGCTAATTATGCTAATCACCTGTCTAACTCTCTGCTGCGAAAAATGGTTGTATTTAGCAGTCCACTGCCTACCAATGCAGCTAACTGTGTGGCTGAAATGTACATTCAGACAGCTCTGAATGGCAAGATTTTTCCACATTGCTGGTTTCATTCAGACCACAGAAAAATTTATTCAAGTCAACTGGTTTCGGTCCGCAACAAAAAAGTTACGAGAAAAAAGTGAGTGTGTTCCTGCCCTAACATTCTAAGTCTGCTTGCAAGCAAAATGATAAATCAATTGGTGTGGGAAACAAAAAGGGAGAAAGATTTCTTTTGCAAGCCATGTGAAACTGTAGCCTATTTAAAAAAAGGGGGGGGGGGGGGGAGGAGAAANNNAGGAGGGGAGGAGGGGGGGGGGGAGGATAAAAAAGGTCATCCTATTTCCCCAAATCTCTAGAAAGAGTAGTTGATAGATGTTTCTGCCTGACCACAACTCTCAAGTTGATAGCTTTTATCTACAGTTGGAAGTTATACTAAACAAGTTTTAGCTTTGTTTCTTCATCTTACGAATTTTCACTAGAATATCATATTTTCTTTTACCTATCACTTAAACAGCATTAGCTTCTAAACAGCAAGGGCTTCTCTCCTGAGTATGCAGATCCCCTCAAGAAGTCAGTAGAGTAAGACTGGTGTAAATGAAATCAGAAACATGTTGAGAGGCAAATGAGATAAATGCACAGGAAATACCACGAAAAGTGGTGCAAGGAAGTGTTTAGGTATCTATTTTTTTTTTTTTACCAGTACAGAAGAGGTAACTAGGAAGAGAAAATTAAAGCTGTAATGGACAGAGTTTTTTATATGTTTTCATAGTATCAGTAGGAAGGGAAACGTTTAAATGAGTTCCTAAAGTTCTTCTGGCTATCTCACTGAGGAGACTACACTCACACCTCTAAATACTGCTTATTACATACAAACAATATATATTTTCCCCTTTCACCTCTGCACACACCCAAGGAAGCTACAGAAATCACAGATTTGTCAGATAACCTAAATGTACATCTGACTACTGCGTCACCCTTGGCAATTTCCTTTCAGGCCACATTTGCGGAATCTCCTTTCAACTAGTTTTAAATGTTACGAAATGAAAAAACATGCAAATAAACCTCCTACATCCACTGCCATTTCTGAAGAACATAAGCACACTGGAAGGTAAGTCATTGTTAATATTCAGCAAAGGGTATTTAATGAAAAACAGGAACAGTTCAGCAGTTTATACTCAGAAGGTGCAGTAACATACCAGTTTTTCCATTACACAGCATGAGGTCAAGAAGAACCCTATGCCTGTGTCTTCCCTACTTCCCATCCTTTGCCCACTCTGCTTCAATGTGCACAAGGTAAAGTAACAGGTTGTGTCTGTCACCAATTGCCCTTAGTATTTTACTTATTACATGCCTGTTTGACTAAATTTGGCAGCTTCGGCCAAGACACATCTTGCTTTCTAGCATCTCAGTTCCAGTTATTTTATCTGCCAGTTCAAAGCTCTAATTTATCTGTGTTCTTTCGGCTCCAAAATACTGGTTGTGCAGCCAAAACCACAAATAACACTACAACTACTGTGCTTACTTCAGAGCATGTGGATTTCCCCTTCCTGATTCCCCCTCCCCTTTTTTTTAACTACAAGATGGACCACCCTGCTCTCATGGCACAAAATACTATTTACATTGCAATACTTGACTGTGTAATACATCTGGCATTTTAGGGCAGGAATCCTGCGCTAGGGGCCAGAAGCCCTTAAGCAATGATTGGGGGGGAAGGGGGAGAAATTCATACAACTTAACAGTGCTCATTTCTAGTTTGCTGCATTTAGCTTTTGCTTATCAACTGAAAAGAAGAAATGCATCAGACTGGTAAACAAGAGAGAGCTCTTTCTTTTAATATGTCTCACCATTACTAAATGAAGACTGTTTTAACAGTTTAAAGGCTCAGTTCCAGCTTTAGGTATATGAGTGTACAACATTGCACATGCATCTTAAAAATACCAGCTTTCTCTTGCACATTGGAAAAATACAGATGTTTTAAATATACGATGATTACTTGTATATTTGAATTAAAATTAGTACAATTCTCTAAAGGAGCAGCACCTTTGCAGAAAGAGTCAGGTTATGGTTCTCACTCCCTTACCTCTTATATATTTCACTCAATTAACCAAACAACTAAGTTTTCCAAAACCAAGCCAAACTTAAAGCCAAGACACTCATTCTAAAAACCAAAATTAAAATTCTCTATACATCAAGACATCTGTATGATCAGCAGTTTCCATAAAGGAGTTTTTACCTCAGGAAACTACTACTACTTCTGCCAAATTCAGGATGTTTATAGCAACTGAGGTGATACTAAATGAAAACAACAGAAAAAGCAATAATGAGTAAATGGCATTTACAAATACTAAACTAAATTTACACAGCAAAAAGGGAACTAAGAAAAACATTTTATTTTCAAATTCTGAATTCAAAGTTACTCCTTGCAACTCTACTCCATCTACTTCTAGTGCAAAGTACAATGAAAAATTATTCCAAGCCAATCATTCAATTAACAGCAAAGATGAATATAGCTTATTGCAACTGGTATTTGTTGGTCATATTTAGCACACTGTAAGTGGATAATAAAAGAGCACAAACAGTGCAAAATAGGAACAAAACATTTTCTTGTTCTCCTTGATTCATGGGCATAGAAATAAAATGGCTGTTATATGAAAGCATGCATTTTTGGTGCAGAAATCATACTTTAAAGCACTGAGTTTTCTGTCATAAGGCAACATCTTGGAAATCTGTTGCCTCAGTAAAGCACCAACAGTAGAAAAACAAATGGAAGTTGTCTATCGTTATCTTTCCTAACTCTTGACAGGTGACTACACTTCTTATTGTAGAACTGTCACTTAGCTCTTAAGGAGTTTTACTGATTTCTTCAGTTTTTCCCAGCCAGAATAACTCAAAAACACAAGTGACGAAAGATCTCCTGCATAAAACATGGCAGAAGAGAAATTAAAAGAACAAAAGGCATATCGAAGATAAAAACGGATGATTGAAAAAAATTACATATATAACTCCATAGTAGACACAAAGAATAATGAACTTTTTGGTAATATTCTGCCCTCCAGCTCCTGCTGAACTCACCTTGCTGATATAACTATGCATAACCACACCATCATCTGTAGAGAAAGGAAGCACAGTGCAAAGGCTGGAAGACTGAATATATACAAGAGAAAATGCTTGACAAGGAACAGCCCCACAAGGTCTATAACCAAAACACCATTTTAATCAATTAGAATATTCCTAAAATGCTATCTATGAGGCAGAAAATCTTACAAGCACAGATTTACCTGAGTGCTCATAGGCTGAAGCACATAATTCACTATTACAAGGAATGTGCATAGAAGTCAGTGTGTGCCAAAATGAGAAAATGTTCCATCACACACCGAAAGCAGTTGCACACACATTAAAACTAGTATCCCAGTGGACACTGCTCCAACAGGTCATAAGGAGGTCAACTTTGAAGGAGAAATCCAAATGAAATATAAACACGGCATTGTGGAAAACAGACAAATCTCCCATAGCTTTGCTCAGCCAACACTAATCTAAGCATCAGCTGTGGTGCATAATCTAAATAAAGGGATCAGTTGGTTCATACTTCAATAAGCTGTCATATTTTGGAGCCTCCTAACACCTATGTCCAACTTAAACATCCACTTGCATGCCATAGCCTTTACATTTGTTGAGCACTGAGGAATTGTTACATGCACACACTATGTCGTATTACTATTTTCTGGGAAACTACCACAGATAACTATTTAATAACAGAGATTGGACCATCTCTTCCAACAGAAAAAAATACATCACAGAAAGAGATGGAGTCGGAGCGAGGAGCTAGAGTTTCCCTTAATGCATTCTCTGTTGAAAGTGAGTACCCATGTTTTAGAGTTCACTCTTGTCTGAACCCAGTGTCTGTGGAGGAATGAGAAAGGAAAGCCCATTCTCTAAAAAAAACCAAACCAAAACCCCAAACAAAAAACCCAACCACTTAGCAGGTAACAGGAGCTTGTAGTAGACCTCAAGCCACTCACTACCACTTCCACGCAGTACCGCAAATCCAACAGCTGAGCTAGCTCTTCTGCTTACCTACATTCTCCCTGTTCCTGCCCAGCAGCCGTGGCATGGGGACCACCAATAAAGCAATGTTACTTTCAGTTATTCTACTTCACTCCAGGTCTTCTGAATCAACATCTCCAGGCCCTCCAGAACTACAAAAAAGCCCTTCACACCTGTTCATAAGCAGCAAAATCCTCCAAGTGCAAGAAAACACCCAAAGCTCAGAAGAGGACAGGAATGTTGCAGCCATTGTGCTGCCCTGTTTAAATACATGTTTCACTAAAGGAAACATATCCTGCCAAACAACGATCTGCAGGGCACATCCTGGCACAAACATTTGTGACAGCATGTTAAGTTTGGAAATAACAACGAAGACTCATTTTCTCCAGCCTTGAGTAGATTAAATGCCTCTAAAGTCTGAAAGGCAGAATTGGGCAACTATGCACTCAGAGGTTAGAGGCGTTACCAGTTCTACAGGAGGAGATCCTTCTCATTGCCCTTCCCAGAAGAGACAGAGCAGGGCCAGGCTGTTAGTTTGCTGGGGGTTTGTGCATCAGTAAAGGCCTGGCTTCACTAAAGTAATTCCAAGTTACAGTATCACAGTATGTCAGGGGTTCGAAGGGACCTAGAAAGATCTCCCCTGCCAGAGCAGGATCACCTAGACGAGGTCACACAGGAACGTGGCCAGGTGGCTCTTGAATGTCTCCAGAGAAGGAGACTCCACAGCCCTCCTGGGCANATAGAGGGGGAGAATAACCCAGACATTTGTTGGGAGACTTACA
>VWZO01022222.1:0-43207 GCA_013396975.1 Bucco capensis
ACCTCTCTACTTCCTCTTTTAGCTCAGTCACAACACTGTATGTTATCTTCAAAACAAAACACACCGTTGAGGACTGCTATGGGGAACATTAACTCCATCTCAGACTAACCCAATACATCCCCATAGAATTTTCATGGGAAAACTGGCTTCTCATAGCCTGGGTGAGCATGTAATCTGCTGGATTAAGCATTGACTGAAAAGATGGGCCCAAAGAGTGGTGGTCAATGCAGTTAAATCCAGATGGCGGCCAGTCACAAGTGCTATTCCCCAGGGCTCAGTGTTGGGACCATTTCTGTTTAACATCTTTGTTGATGATCTTGATAGTGTATCATTAGTGAGTTTGCAGATGACACCAAATTAGGTGGGAGTGTTGATCTGCCTGAGGATAGGGAGGCTCTACAGAGAGACTTGGATAGATTGGATTGATGGGCCAACATTAACAGTATGAGCTTCAACAAGGCCAAGAGGCAGGTCCTGCACTTGGGCCACAACAATCCCCTGCAATGATTCAGGCTTGAGGAAGAGTGGCTGGAAAGCTGTCTGGCAGAAAAAGGCCTGTGGGTTCTAATTGACAAGCAGCTGCATATGAGCCAGCAGTGTGCCTAGGTGGCCAAGAAAGCCAATGGCATCCTGGCTTGTATTAGAAATAGTATGACCAGCAGGAGTAAGGAGGTTATTGTCCCCCTGTACTCAGCCTTTGTGAGGCCACACCTCAAGTCCTGTGTTCAGTTTTGGGCACCTCAATACAAGAGAGGTATCGAGGTGCTGGAACAAGTGCAGAGGAGGCAAGGAAGTTCAGGAAGGGCCTGGAGAATAAATCTTATGAAGAGTGACTGAAGGAGCTGGGACTGTTTAGTTTGAGAAGAGGAGGCTAAGGGGAGACCTCCTCACTCTCTGTAACTACCTGAAAGAACATTTTAGGGAGATTGGCGCTGATCTCTTCTCACAGGTAGTTAACAATAGAACAAGAGGGAATGGCTTCAAGCTGAAACAGGGTAGGTTTAGAGTGGGCATTAGAAAAAAACATTAGAAAAAACATGACAAGGATTGCTATACAGTAGTTAATGTGACAGTGTGCAGGGTCCTTAAAAATTGCCTGGGATACCTTGATATTTTTAACTTGAATAGGAAAATACTATGCTAAATTATCCTCCATGGGGTGTCAAACATCAGCAAACTGATGCTGATCCACTTTCAAGTTTTGTTTTAAGTTAGAAACTGCACAGCAAACCAAACTTTCCTAAAGCCTGAACCAAAGCTGCTGTTTGTACAGTATGTACTTCTTTTTTTAAGCATAAAAATCTCAGTATTACTGGAACCATTATTAATATTTAAAAGCATACAAGTAACAACAGCAGCATTTCTTCATGCAGGTTCAAATAATGGAAAACAGCTACTTGTGTTCTTTTTGATTAAATCAATCGTATGTGTATAAAGCCATCTTGAGTTGGGACTTATACTGTGGTTCAGATTATACCCTCACTGCTGTGACTCAGGGCTGGATTATCTTTTTAAATCCCAAAAAGCTGCTATGACTGCATAAGGCAAGATTTTATTTCTGGTAGAAGTCAGAAATCTCTAAAGGAACGTTGTGAATTCTATTACTGGATAGAATCAGTAGTCTGTCTAGGCCTGTCTCTGACAATGGCAAATGTCAGAACTTCAGGGGAAAGTATAAAACTTGAAAGTCAACAATATTTTGCTGAAGTTTCCTCAGTTAATGACTGATTTAGCCCTACTTGACAAGAATTTCAATTCTCTTCACCCATTGTTCCTTCACCAACTTAAAGAAACTGGTTGATAGTTTAGTGCTCGGATTCCTGATTTTATGCACTTCTAAAAGAATAAAATCAGTCTTATCTTTGACTTTTTCTTTGTTTAAGTATTATTCTCTGACAAGAAGTTTCACACATCATGTTCGAAGATATCTGTTTACTGTTACTCTTCATTTCACTAAATGTCTTTGGGGAAAGGGAGAAAAAAAGAACATTCTTTAACGCTGTTCCTTGTTTACATGTCTACAACTTTCTCCATCGTAGCAAACAAGGACAGCAAAATATCCTAACCTGCTTCAGCACTTGTTATATGGAGGAACATAGCAATCCCTGGTCTTTTTACTGGCTGTCTCCGCTCCAGAGTTGTCCAGTTGAGGTACTGAGGCCTGATTTGGATTCAGCCAACAAATGATTTAACTTGAGCAGGTCTCCTGGTGTCTGCTGACTTTTTACTCAGTGAAATAACCTGCCCCTTATTGCAATGTAATAATTTTCTGTAAGATTTTTTATCAGAAGCAATGCCTTCTCCATGTGTTATCTCAAATTACAAATATGTTGGTACTGATAATTATTTCCATATATGTATTTTAGCATGTCCTACAACGCCTGTAATTTCTGTTGACCTAAGCTGTAGTTTGATACATTATTTGATCAATGCTCTTAGTGAGTCATTTTATCCATATGTATTTAGTTAATTGGTTATTTTTCTCCCCACCTATGTTTATATATAATATGCTCTACAAAGGAAAAGGAAATCTGACTGCTTGCAGCTGAGTCTAGTAAAAGAGCAATTAGGTTCTATCAGAGCCAGCAGCTGTCTGTAATGAATTCTGAATTAAAATTATGAGTGAAGAAAAGAATCCAGCCATCTGCAGGAAATGTGAAAATGTTTTTATAACCCAAAAGCTGAATTCTGGAAAGGGATATCTCTGAGATTTCCCAGCTGTACCTACAGTAAGTTCTGGAATATCCATGAACATACAGTACACTGGAACACATTGCATCAACTTGGCTACCCAGCATGTTTGTCTGTCTTCAAACAGGCTGTATTTTTATCTAAAATAATCAGCGTGCAAGCCGCTTTGAATCATCTCCCTGTGCCTCTCAAAGTAAAATTCAGCTTTAAAAATAGCCCTGTTATCATTTTGTGGAGGCTTTCCAATCAGTTGTCTGCCCTGCATATTAATCTTTCTTTATTTTTCATACTTTTATAGACTTACTGTAGGGTCTCATCACTTACTATCAGACTTTGTCAGAGACTGCTGTTCCAAGTGAATCTTGCATTGTGGTGCCTTTGTTTGTTTGTTTTGTCCCCAGAATTTTTAAAAATAGGATGTAGTTTTTTAAAAGTTACAATACTATCCAAGCTCATTTTACAAATACTTTAAAACTTCTACACCAAAACCTCTATGATTTTAATTTCAAATTCTCTGTTATTTTCTCATAAAGAACAAAATCCTGAAAAAAAAACCTTAGTGCCCACCATCTAAATGACAACTTGTGATTAAGAAATGTGTAATACTGAGGTTTAAGAGTATAAATATCAGATGTTGTGCCAGTAACCAAGCTCTTCAGGTGTCAGTAGAGTTTTGCTAGAGATATTGAAAAGGGTGTTTATTCTTTTCACCACTTAGTCTAAGAAAACAGGACTAGCAAAAACCTTGATACGATATGAGCTGATCGGAGAGCTTTCTGCTGTGTAACATCTCACTGCATTATTATTGTATTGAAAACATTTAAGTTTAACCCAAATCTAGGGTGGTGAGATTTTCTTTCTTTCTTGGGGCCTATAAGAAGGATGGGGACAGTCTTTTTAGCAGGGCCTGTTGCAACAGGACAAGGGAGTAATAGTTTTAAACTAAATGTGGGTAGATTTAGACTAGATATAAGGAAGAAAAATTTTATAGTGACAGTTGTTAAACACTGAAACACTGTTTGCCTGAAGAGGTGGTGGTGCCACGTCCCTGGAAGCAACCTGATCTAGTTAAAGGCAGCCATACTCACTGCAGGAGGGTTTGAACTCGATGTCCTTTAAAAGTTTTCTCCAAGCTAAGCATGCTATGGTTCTCTGATTCTAAGACTGTTAGTTGCATCTGCTGAATTTATCATCTAGATAATATCAGTTCCCCATTGAAAAGGAAAAGATATCTTGAGATCGAGATTCAAAACAATGCTACAAAGTCCCATTAGCTGAAAGCTTGAGGACTATTTTCTGGTTATTTCCAAGCTTTTNAAGCCATGATGGACTGAGAAGACTTGGTACTATATCTTCTTTGCTTTGTACTTACCAGATGAAATAGCCTGGATGAGAATCTGTGACCTCTGTTCTGTCAGTCTCCAACCCAAAGCACAACAAATTGCAAATGGTAGTGTTCTGACATTAAAAACAGAGATTCTGAGGGCATCTGGTGCTAACAAAAGAAACAATTGTTTACCACAATAGGTGTACAAAAACCTAGAATCAAGGAGAGGTTCAGAAGGACTCTGAAATTAGGAAGCACCTTACTGCTTTCAAGGTCATCCCGTTATCCAGTACTGAGAACACATTTCTTCTCACCTTCTTTAATTCATTTTTAGATAACATAAATTCACATTCTTATTTCCTGTACAGTTAGGGTAGTAGCTCTTATACATGTTCCATGTGAAAATGTAATCAAAGCACAGAAATACACAGAAGCACAAAACTCCTAAAAAAGTTCCACCCTGACAACACATAACAGGTTGAAATGCAAAGAAGGCAACGTTGTTAGCAGGAAGCAGCATAATTTCTTCTCATTGACTTCTTTGCTGTGCTGTAATCTTCAGCTTTATTTATTGATTCTAGGATCACAGTGTACTATCTCTCATAAATTACCCATAAGAATAATTTTTCTGTATTCCTACAGTTGTTCATGCATAGATCTGTCTTTAATTGAAGGTAACAAGTCACAGCAAGAGGTGTTTTTAAAATTGACCTCAAAATACATCTTTTTCTAAACTTTCACTAAATTCTATTTCAGTAAATTTTAGATCTTTCTTCAGTGGAATGCATAATGACAAGAATGCTTTATGAATGCATTGTACAGGTGGAAAAATGTAAAATATGCACTGAAACTCAACAAATCTCACAGAGATAATATATTTAGGATAGTCACTGTTTGATGCTACATACAGAATGCAGTGAACTGAATATACAATATTGTATTTAGAGAAGTAGGAAAATAACAAGAATATCTGAGAACTGCATCAATTTTGAAATAACAAGTCAGAATAAATCCATTTACACTGATAAAACAGTACAGAGAAATACAATTTATTCTAATTTCTTTATATTTCTGAGTAATTGAAGATATCAGGTGATATAATGATTTGCAGTAAGGCATTTATACAAAAATCCTTTCTGAAATGCAGGATTGAGGCATGTATTGCAGTATAAAATCAATAATCAACTCTGGAGGGAACCTGAGATAAGAAAAAGAAGTGGTATGTAGTAGAGTTGATGAACTTTTCATTTGTCATACTGTATCATTTCTGCTATATGCCTTGCCAGCATCTTTTTTCCATAACTAATTAATTTTTTTTTTCAGGAAAGAAGCAGGCAGATGTATTCTGTGAAATTCTGTCCCTTTTAAGGAAGAGAAAGCAAGGATCAGAAATAGTACTGTCCATTTTCAATGACAGAATTGCTATTAAGTGTCAGGTGCCCAACGCCAGAAGTGATAAATGAAAGAAAGACATTAAGATAATCTGATTAGCAATTGGGGTGGTTGAATGCTTGTGCTTTCTTTAAGTCCATGGGGCCATGATACCAAATCTAGTCAGCACATTTAAGCTTCTCTTCCATATGATCTACAATGTTATTTTCATAGAATGCCTATCCAAATTCCAGCAAAGTCTAATAAAGTCTAATAAAAGGATTTCTGTAAGGAGAAGTTATGTCTGTATCTTGTTGGTTACTAGCACTAATGGATCCATTTCTCCATGAATTTCTTTCTGACATCCATGGTATTCTGCTACAATGAGTGTCACAATTTAATTATGTACTACTTGAAAAACTCATTTCTGTTTGTTTTAAATTCTTCTTGGCAGCATAGAATCAAAGGGTTGTCAGCCATTGGAACAGGCTGCCCAGGGAGGTGTTTGAGTCACCATCCCTGGAGGTGTTTAAGAGATGGCTAGATGTTGCATTGGGGGGCATCATTCAGCAGGTTGATAGGGCTGGGGCAAAGGCTGGACTCGATGATCTTCAAGGTCTCTTTCAGCTGTAACTGTTCTATGATTCTGTTTTCCTTCACTGCATTACTTTAATGAACTACTTATATATCTTTTGCTTTCATAGTGCTGCATTAAAGTTGCTTCCTCCACTGCTAACACATAAATTCTAATTGTGAGCTATCAGTTAGTGGAGTTGCTCTTTGCTCTATGCATTTCTTGTATTGTTTTGAAGCTAGATAGGAGTCCTGCATTTTGGTAAAGTTCTGGCTCATGACAGACCCAGATTTAAAGTCTGGTGATAGGATTTGAAGTGCTGTAATGGGATGGCCCTTTTCAGGAGTGTCTCTTAAAATGTGGGGGTTTGTCTTGTTTTGTTACTAGTGCTACATGGTTATCCTGCATGGAAATCTCAGCTTCTAAAATTTTGGTGAACAGTTATGGGATTTGTTAGAGAAATTTCTTGGAGCTTTGATTCTGTATGTTTTATTATTAGTGTTTGTGTTTATGATACAATCTCATAAGACAACTTCTTGTGCTTCATCTCTCCAGAGCTGAACTCAAGATTAGCTAAGAACTGATGTACCTCCTGAATATTGTTATGCTTCTGTTATTGTATATTACAAAAACTTGTGCTTAAAACTGGGGCAGTTACATTTGTATAATTTTTCACAATGGTAGAATTCTGAGCGCATAAAGACTGAAAGGGCAATCTTCAAAAAGCTCAGTAGAGGAAGACAGATCTAAGGCAGACTTCTGAGTTTTGAGCCTTCTGTGGTTTTAACAGCTAGCTGTGAAAACTCTGGGAAATTCTAGACTGAGTTTTACCTACTTCTAGTCAAATCTCCTATTTTCTGATTTTTTTCTTCCTGTGTTCATTTTAAGAAGCTTTATACAACTTCAGCGACAAATATGGTTTGCTCCATGCATAGCACGAAAGTGAAGGAAACACAGTGGCTAAAACCTTTTGTTTGATGAAATGTTACACCTAAAAATGTATTGTATACTGTACTTGGTTGCTGCTTTCAGACCATAGTGACAGTGAGAAGAAAAGAAAATCATTGTGCACTTGAAGTCAGTTCTCAAATTATCTTTTGTAAGATTCTGGTACCAGAATTCTTGAAGCAGCCCAACCTGTCTTCTAAAATGACGTATTAGCCTCTTTGCACAAGGTGTTTGTGCTATTTCAGTCATATGTATCCCTTCAAAAGGATGTTCAATGGTTTCATAAGGGGCTTTTTGTGCTACTTCATGGACAGAGGGCTAAGATTCAACTGTGCTCTAATTTCCTAACAGGAAAAAGAGAAAATAAACTAAATGTTGTCCTTTTCTGAACTACTACCGAATTTCTGTGGGGTTGGAATCTAATTAGTCATATGAAGTTCCTCAATAAAATTCACACATTTTCATGTGTTTCCTATATCGCAAGCAATTTTATGTACTTTCAGTCCATAAATGCAAGCTTCATTCAATCTGAAACTGGAATATTAAATAAATTTTCCCGATATGAGTCAAAAATGTCCTAAATTACTTTTGATCCATATTTTACTGTCTTTACTTCCAATTAAATGATCTGTGAATACTGGCAACTACACTGCCTTCCTTTGCCAACTCACTGAAGTATCAGTAAAGGGTCATCATTTAAACAGCTACAAATTAATCACAAAAGCCAATGTTTAGCACATCCATACAGTGATTTGAATGTGGAATGGCCCCCTTATGCCTCTCAATTTTTCTTTTTGTGAATTGCAGCTGTATTGCATCACAGGACATTAAACATGTTTCAGCTCATGGGACCGAGTCAATCATATTTTTAGAAATTGAAAACAAATGCTATAGTAAGATAAATAATAATATTTAAAGCAATAATATCTTCCTAGTAGGCATGTCTGTTTCAGAGGTTGCTTAGGTTTTCAGCTTGTAAACAGCAGTATCCTTCACTAGCTTAAATGACAGAATTTTCTTTTTTAAATTTTAAGTTTGACAGTAACACCAAAAGATGTAAATCAAAAGGGCAATAAAGTCATAAACAATTTAGGATTAATTTGTGAAATTATTCTCATTAACCAAATTGCTGTCAGTAGGAGAAATTAGATAGGATTCTGTTACTGAGGATGTTACTGAGGATTCAAACTGCATGGCTTCCCAGCTGTGTATCAGTGCCATGTTAAGAGGTCTGTATGATGGCAGAAGTGAATGAGAAACAGGGGATAAAGAGACGATAGTTTCTTGCTCTTGTAGGGGAAACTATTGGAGTTTGGAGATAGAAAGGCATGTGGGGGTAAAGAGGATGTTAAAATATTCATAGCATTCATTCAATTTCTAGCTGGAAACTGAAAAGCAAAGCCTGTTGGGCAATGTGGCTCATTTATATTTGGCAGAGTTGGAATGAACTGAATGCCTTAAGGTAGTAAAATATCTCGTTCGATAAAATGATCTGAGAAAGAGTGTGTTGGGAGCCCAGTGGAGCCAAATGCCTCACTAAATGTGTGTCAGCCCTTTCATCCTTACCAGGAAAGCACTGCTGCATAGTAAAGTGTTTTGGTCGGTTGTCATGATCTTCACAATAAACCACATAAACCTGTAAACTAGCAAGTATGTTTTGTGGTACAGCACACCAAAATGTATTCCTCTTTGAGTTTGTTTGTGGGAAGAATAAATACATAAATGATAATACAAGATGTGAGAGAAGAAACGAAAACTGCTTATTCCAGCTGAAGGTGCAAGCTTTTAACTGTCTTGGAATTTTGCAGTTGTAGTCTGTAGGTAGCAGTGAACCTTTTAATGTTTGATCTGAAAAATGGCATGACATGTTTGTTCGTGTTACAAACACAGTGCTGAATTCATTGATATGTGATAGGAAAGAGAAGCAGACTGAGAACATCTCACTGTCAAATCTTATTTCTCACTTGGCCAGCACTTGTTAGGCTTATAAAAACGGAATGGGGAAAGGTAAGAAGTGGTTTAAAATTTTATATAAACCAATCTGACATACAAATTCATGCTACTTGTGGTGATTTCTTTGCAATCAAAAAAAGGGGATTTTGAGTTTTTCTCCGTGATTATTACCAACGTAGTGTACTAATGTTTCCTGGAATGCAAAACTTTTTTTATACAAGTTAGATGAAAACCCATTTAGCAAGGATAGCTCTTATTTCATTTGTCTGTGTATTTTCTTTCTCTGAAACTCCCATTGATCAATATAATTGATCAGTAAGTTTTCATAAGCTCAGAATATTAATTCTTGTCGGAGTGACATCTAAGAAAGTTGAGATTGATACATCTGGTCTGTTAGCAGAAGTCATCAGCTGTTGGAAGGGGGTCTGCTTCTTGGAAGACTAACTAGTGACAAGAATACATAACAATATGTAAATGTGGAATCTGCTCTGTACTTTCTGTTTTGGTTGTAAGTTAATGCAATTTGCTGGTACTGGCAAAGATTCTTAAAGTGCCGTGCAAAACATAAAGATGTACCTATAAAGAAACAATTTAAAGGACTCAGGAAAGTATAGGAACTGTGATGTAATTTTCCTCTGGAAGCTGAGCTGTAATTATTTTTATTGCTTTCTGTTTTCAAAAAGTGGTAGTTTGTGGTGTTCTTAAATGTTCTTAACTTAGATAATGTCAATGTATGAGAGTTTATAAACTGTTGCTTACTGTATTATGTATTTCATTAAAGGTCAGTAACTGTAAACATTTAAACATTTAGAAGGCCAGAAACTTATCATTGTCACAGACATGATGTAATCACAGATATAAAAATGCTGTGCAAAAGACATTGTATTTGGCACTTGTGCTTTATATAGATACATGTATGCAAATAGTTAAAACAGGAGTTCACGAAGTTTAGTCATATACACAGCTGCAAAAGGTAGTCATTCATCTGAAGATTTGATTCAGTATAGTTGATGTCCAAACATCTCCATAAAAGAAGTTCTGTAGAGATTTTAGGAAATATGGCTTCATTTAGCACACAAGTTGTGTATTCAGAACTTCAGTATATTTTCTGGTCTTATGTGTTCTGTAGTCTCTTTCATATTCCTTTTACATCATTTGTGTTCACTTATTCTGAATGTGTGTTAAAGGGTCATGTTCGACTAATAGTAACCACATCAAGGTGAGAACTGTGTCTCTTTTTTCCTCACCTGTTTGCGTAACACTGTCCTCAGAAGTTATTGATGGTAGTCCATGCATGTAACAGAGAAGGCCTTTAAGATAGGGAGGGAATGACAGAAAATCCTTGAAAGTCTGGAACATTTTGTCAGCAGGTATCAGAAAAATAAACTGCTGTTAAGTAGGTCTGTTATTGAAACAGACTTAATTCTCTTAGATCCAACTGAGTATTTCATGATCAAGATTTATTACTGTGCCAGGCTTACAGTATGTGACCCATGTAGTCTTCTACTCTCAAGTCTTACTGAAGAGGGGAAAGCGACTTTCTACCTCAGAACTGTTCCTGAGGAATCCCTCACTGTGTTGAGACCTAAGAAGTAGCAGTTTCTTTGGCCATAGGTTAATATAACTGCAATTCAGTTCCTGTATAACACAAAAAACTGACTTAACTCAGAACCTGAGTTAACCTGAAGCACTAACTTCACCTCTGCCTGAAAAACTTTACTCACCCAGTTTGCACATTGATTCAGTGCTGTGATTTCAAGCTTTGTCTTTAAGCACATATCAGTCCTTTTCTAATCTGTCTTTAGAAATGATGTGTTGTTGGAGCAACCTGATCCAGGTTCTGGCCATTCCAGTTCTTTCTTCAATTTTTCTAGAGATACAAGACAGGTGTTTTAATGGCCAGCTGGTGATCTCCTTAGTCTACAGCTAGCACAGCTAACTTTATGTAGCTCTATATTGCAAAGGGTAACAGTATGGCCTGGCTAAGTGACAGAGCAGAGGACAGAACAAACTGTGTTAATAGGAGCCCCACTGACAGAGTTGGGAGGGGGATAGAAATTTTACCTCCAACACACAGTGAAAATATGGAATATTTGTTTTCTGTAACAAAGTTTGCCAATAAATTCACCTTTCTAAACGTAACGGCAACACCACGTTTAATGAGTTTGAAATCATGCTACAAATAAAGCTTGAATTCTTAAAGGAGTCATCATCTCCAGTAATTTCTGTTATTACAGAACACGTATTTTTAGAATATGTTGCAGTGTGGTTTATTTCTATTGTAGATGCAATGGAAACCTGCAAGATGCAAAAATCTCATCTAGAAGCATTCCACATTATCAGTTCTTTGTAATGGGAATTAAAGAAGTTTACTCATTTCAGCACACCAACCTGTTTCATAAAAGCCGATGTTCATATTAAGAGAAATGTACTATTTAAATCAGTGTTATGAAACTTTAAGACTTGAATACCATAAAAGTAAGCACAATGCATGACACAGTCCTTCATGTTTTACCTCCTGTGTTCATTTCTTTTAGTGCTGGAGTCGGCAGGACTGGCTGTTTCATTGTCATAGATGCCATGTTAGAGAGAATAAAGCATGAAAAAACTGTAGATATTTATGGCCACGTAACTCTAATGAGAGCACAGAGGAATTACATGGTTCAAACTGAGGACCAATACATCTTTATCCATGATGCACTGCTGGAAGCAGTGACATGTGGAAATACCGAAGTGCCAGCCAGAAACCTGTATGCATATATCCAGAAGCTGACACAGATAGAAACAGGCGAGAATGTCACAGGAATGGAACTGGAATTTAAGGTACTGGTGTTTTATGTTGTGGGAAACCAAAACCAAAGGGTGTAACACTTAATGCTGCTCTGTCCTCAGTCAGTAATCAAAAGATAAGATACTGGCAGGCTAAAATTTTAAATTAGGATAACTATTGTTTGTAAAATGTACAATTCTAGCCTCAGTTGGTATCCACACAAGAACTGTTCAGTTAGGATGGTTTAACCCTGCTATTCCTCTTATTATTCCAATGTCTTGAAATGTGTGTTTGTGTAATGTTTTAATACTATAACTTGTCTGTATGCATTAATGGAGCAAACATTATGTTTTTATAAGGTGTTAAAAGAAGCTTACAAATATTTAGGTAATGCAGTAGAATATTGAAAAATAAACATATGAAAATGAAATTATTCATTAATGGATAATGAGCAAAGATCATCAAATCTGATAGTGTCATTTCTTTTTGTTATACCTGGCGTTAATTCTAATTTATTTTCATCAGCGTCTTGCTAGCTCTAAGGCTCACGCTTCAAGATTCATCAGTGCCAATCTTCCATGTAATAAATTCAAAAATCGCCTTGTCAATATTATGCCATATGAGTCTACAAGGGTATGCTTGCAGCCAATCCGAGGAGTAGAAGGCTCTGATTATATTAATGCCAGTTTCATTGATGGATACAGGTACTAATGTTGATGTGTTCTCATGTGGAGTGTTTTAATATTATTTGTGTAATTATATTGAAAAGAACAAAATTTGATATTGTTTATTATCTGTGCATGCTATGTTTGTTGGGTGGGGTTATAAATACTTATTTTTTTAATATTAATAAAAGGCTTTGATTCTCACCCATGTAATACTGGAAAATTCTGTAAATGGCATAGAGTCTTAATTGTTGTATTTTTAACCTACCTTTAAACCATTAAGAATTCCCAGTATGTTTTACATGCTGAATGAGATTTTTAAAACATTCATGGTTTGAAACCTCTACTTCTTCACAACTATTCTGTTGAAAAAGTTATAGTAGTAGCAGACAGGGGATGCACTCTGTCTGTCGATGTGATAACCTATGATCTTAGAACAATGATTAAGACCTAGTGACAGAAAACATTTTATACATAAACTATTGTGTAACCTAGCAGCATCTTCATGACAACAGGGAACAATATGCCCTCAGCTGACTTAAGCAGCTGGTAGGAAAAGACATGAAGGAGAAGCGGTAGAGTTTCCCTGAGGCAGTTTAGGTATACCTGAGTAACTGTATCGGTAGAGATCATTTTATGTGACTCTGCTCCTAAGTCAAAACAACCTTCATTCCCACTGTCATCCACAGAGATGTTTCTGTTCATTGAAAGAAGCATGAACAACATGAACTGGCCCTCATAAAGTCGCTGATCCAAAGCTATTAACAGTTTGGTGGTAGCTTCCATTATTAGGATATTAAGGCCTGGAAATACAGTACAGTCCATTCTTCAAATTTCTGCTTTTGCTGGAGACATCAGACTGTTGAAAAAGAGTTAGAAAACTACTTGATGGTATAATTCCTGAACTTAATAGATTGTTAGACAGTTATTTCAACAAAGTGAAAGTGTTTAAGTGCTTTTTACGGCACACAAAATTGAACTATCAGAGTTGCACTGAAATCTAAATAATAATGATGAAGATATACATCATAATATTAACAGAGTAATCTGCTTATTATTAATAGTATATTTTTTCCTTTAGACAATGTTTACATATAATCATTTATTTGATTAAAGTATTTTTCTTTATTTACTTTTTTTTTTCTATTACAGACAACAGAAAGCTTACATAGCTACACAGGGTCCTTTAGCAGAAACAACTGAAGACTTCTGGAGAATGCTCTGGGAGCATAATTCTACAATTGTGGTCATGCTCACTAAGCTACGAGAAATGGGCAGAGTAAGTACTGCTGTAATAGTCCTTTACTAAAATGTTTGTTTTAATGTTTTTTTTTAATCAAATAATTTGTTGTTGTAGGAATGTCTAAAAATAAAGGTGATGATTTAAGTCCCTTCTCCTTTTGAAATGAGGTTTTCTAAAATGCAGATATGTTGAAATAGACAAGCTAGATATGACATTTTGTTGTGATACATACGGACTTTCAGCAACAGTTTGCATGTTGACAAGTCTGAAGTAGGCAGAGAGAGCATTGCTCTCTACTGAAAAATGGAGACTTCTTATTTGGAAACTTCACTTTGGCAGCATCTGTTTTGAATAATCTTAAAAATGTTGTATTTTTGAGCTCTGAATGTCTTCTGTGTGTTCATAGCACTGAATTTTGAAATTTCAGCACTCACTTCATGGTCCTAAGTGCTTAAGTGCTGTTTTGTGTAATGGAAAGAATGAAGCAGTTTACTATCTGGACAGAATTACATCAAGATAATGCTGATATGACAACCAAAATATGAGTCAGGCCATGTGTCTCAGGACTAGGGATGATTCAGGATATAGATAGTGGATGCAGAGGCTGAGTTCAAGGGGACTTGCTTTAACAGGAAGAAGAAAGAAAACTGAAGGTGGCCTCAAGATTTAAATTCCATTTTGTATTGAAAATTAGGCTAGGAATAGCTGGTGTCACTGATAAGTAATAGAAATGAGCAGAAGTATAAATGAGTTCAGACTTACAGTGACCAGAGGGAACCCCTTTGAAATGCAGTATTGATCATTTTTTATTCTAAATGTGGAACTTCATGTTCACACAAGACAAACAGGTAATGTTCTTGTCCGTAATGGCACTTTCCCTGAGTGTTTTATTTACCTGAGTGGAAAAGGTTTTGTACAAGTTTATGGTAGTGGTGTCACGTAAGAAGAAATTTATTTTGTTCCGTTATTTTGTAGGAAAAATGCCACCAGTACTGGCCTGCAGAGCGCTCAGCCAGATATCAGTATTTTGTGGTAGATCCAATGGCAGAGTACAACATGCCACAGTATATTCTAAGGGAATTCAAGGTTACAGATGCAAGGGTAAGTTAACACAGCATTACAGTAGTTCACATAAGTTTAAAATAAGATGTTATAAGATGTCTTTCTTTCCCTCTCACTTTTTTTTCTTTCATTTTTATTATTGTGTTCTTTCTACAAGCAATAAACAAACAAACAAAAAAACCCAGAAAAGAAATATTAAATAAATGACATCTTTTTTTAAGAACAATTGACTTCCTTCCGGTCTAATATCTGTGCAACTTAATTTGTGAAGTTCTGTAAATTGGAGCCAGTTTACACTAGATGATTCAAGGACCATTTTCCCTTTTTTCCTCATTTCACCTTTGATCTTTTTGGGGGCCATTTTTGTCACTTACAGCTGTAAATATGTTGTTTAGCACCATGTTCCAGGCTGAGTGAGTATGAAAGTTAATATACTGAGATTTGAAAACTGCAGACCAAATAACATTTGTAAGAAAGCTTGACAAGGTTTGCACGTTATAATTGATATTTGGAGTAGCATATTTTCAGCACTTTTGTGTATCTGCAAAGTAGATACATGCAACTGTGACCCTAGCATCCTCATTTTCATGCTGAATTTCTTATCTGGATTCCTTAGTCCAAAACTGAGGACTAATGTAAGATTAAATGTACATTAACTTTAAATACATATTGGGTATTTCTTAGACTTTTGATTTCTAGCACTTCAGTCTGCATGGCAGAAAAATTACTGACAGCCTCCATTTCTGTAAGCGCTGTAGAATACAGTTTTTTCAAGCAAGATAGTATGATGTGCTTACTGTTCAGGAATAGCAAGAGTGATTATTTAGTTGTCAGTCAGTATCCAAAATACTAGACTTTGTCATAGTTAGCTGAACTGCTGCTTTTAATGTTATCTTGGTTCTACTGGCAATTAGCTAGACAGTATTGTCACTAACCAAGTTACAATATTATTAGGATCACATGACTCATACCTTCTTTAACCTATTTGTGCTTAACAAAAGTGGGGGAGACTCCTAACATCAGTCTTTAACCACGCTTGTAAGCATAGACAGTCAAAGCCAATTTCACTGCAACTGTACTAACAGTCTTGATAGATCATCTTTTTAAAAAATCTGTTACCACTCAAACGGGGGGTCTTGTGACATAGTTCACCAAACTCAGATCACAAAATAACAATAACTAAAAGCCACATGTGTATTTGAAGTCAAGTGTCTGCAAACAGTATATATTTCCAAAAATTTCTTTCAAGATATTAAAATAAACTAGGATATTTATTAAAATCTATTTACTTACAACTAGCAAATCAGTAAAAAGTCTGAAAGGTTTAAGTAACTTAATTTGCCAGAAAAGGGTGTATTTAACCTGATAATAATATACCTCTTTTTAAAAATGCTAAGCATAAATGTACCTTGGCAGTCCTGTTGTGACATTTTATCATGATGTATCATTGTCTTTCAAATTTTAAAAATCTCTTTGGCTTGATGGTCTAAATTTAATGGAAGTAATGAGGACTGCTTGCAACAATGTACCTTATAGTTTCCTTATAGCTGTCACTCCCGGCAATTCAGACGATATAACTAAATTGTTGTATTCAAAGAACAGTAAATCCTGCAGTAGTTGTAACCAGCCTCTCTCCTTCTTATCTCCAAACTCATCCATAATGTTAGTATACCATCTGTGCTCGGGCAGAGCCAAACCAGACTATTATTTCCCAGGGACAAAAAAAGAAGCACACTGCCTTTGTAGGTGTCAGCAGGATGTGTCTGGTGTGGAACTCCCCGTTATTTCTGAAACTGAGCTGTGAATTGTTGTGAGGTGAAATTGACCTCTGTAACTGTTTCAGTCTACAACTTCTGACTGCTTTATATTCACTTTCTCCAGAGGTCAGTATGTTGGGGCAGTCCCATTTAGAGCTAAGCTATTAGTGATGGCTGTAAGAGATTATTATAAATTCTCCAGCCTCATCAAAAGACAATTGAATATCCCCTGCAAGGAGCAAGAAGAAATCTAAATGGTCAGGCAATCAATAGGATGATACGGTAAAAGCTCTCTGCTCCATGTAGGCATCTGAAAGTTCGTATTTTGATAACTTACAGTGCAAACTGTCACAATATTTGAAAGTAAAGATTTTAATAAAATTTGGCATTTGTGTTTGGACATCTATTGGCAAGCACCTCATTAATATGAAGCAGCACTGTTTATAATGTCAGTAGCAGAGGGATCTGTATGAGAAATTGCAGATCAGTTCCTAATATGCTTTAATACTAGCCTAACACTAAATAACTAACTTTCTTCTGTGCTCACTAAATAACATTAAAAACCAGAAGTTATTGCCAACTGACTGGTCTTGACCAATCTTCTAATCAGACGTCCACCTCATAGAAAGAATTGTACTATTAAAGAGGTCAGTGACTAAACAAGTCTTATCAGGTATTCCTGTTGTTAATTAGATGAGCATATCTAGGAAATGGAGAGTCAGATTGGATGGCCTTATTCCACCTGTTTTGTATTTCAAGGAATTTGCAGTCCACAGTATTCAAAGTTTTCAAAAAAATCTTGTAATTTAGAGAGACTGTTGTGTCTTAGCCTGCATTTCTTTCATAGGTAGGTCATAATGCCACAGCATCAGACATACTTTTTATACAGGCAAAATATCAAACCACTCTCCTATCCAATGCAGATGGGAATCTATGCAATGTTGTTAATGAAACTGCACCTATGGACCAAGGTGTCCAAAAGCATTAACCAGTACTGCGACTGAAAGAGTCTTCACAAACGTGATCTTAGCCATTCCTCACCTCCTCTCAATGTCCATGTGTTGTGATTGTCTTTCTAGTTTGTGCCTGACTGACTTCTTGTCACTAGGACATGCTTTTGGGGTGCATTACTTTGTCTTTTTTTAAAGGATGGCCAGTCTCGAACAGTGAGGCAGTTCCAGTTCACTGACTGGCCAGAACAAGGAGTGCCAAAGTCTGGAGAAGGATTTATTGACTTCATAGGTCAAGTACATAAAACAAAAGAGCAGTTTGGTCAGGATGGACCGATTTCTGTTCATTGCAGGTATGTTGGGTTTTTTTTCTTAAGTTGATTACCAATTGCAGCAAAGGTGTGTATGTGAATGGAATTTCAAAAGTGAACTACCAGAAAATGCGATCAAAGAGAATATCTAAAAGGAACCCATAGAACTAATTTACAAAATGGGAACTGTTCTGTAATACCCCATTTACACAGAAAAAGTTCTGAAATATGTGAAAACACATGATTTTTTCTTCACTTAAAAATGTGACTAATGCAAGGTAAAAACAACGTGGCCAATGCTACACCCAGAAAGTGGTAGGAAAAGCCTCATCACAGACTACTATATCTGTTTGGGTTTGGTGATTTGTTTCAGTTTCCTTTTTTTTCTTTCGCTGATGATTAAAGTGAGGCTGCTACACTAGTGGGAATTACTAGCTGCAGACATGCTAGTTACACCTTAGTAACACATTAGTAGCACTCAAGAGAAGACAAGCAGCTGCTATCTCAAGAAAGGGAATGGAATAGAAGGCATGCTTACAAACTTTGCCTTGTCAAATAATCATTGAGGTTTGGATTGGTGCACTCTACCTTGAGAATGTAATGCCCGTTTTTGGATGCGATGACTTCCCTCAGTTCCTTCACAGTTAATATGCAGATGAAAACAGCTTGCAGGGTGTGTCAGAATAATCCAGGACGGGCTTTTTAATACTCTGTTATTTTTAATCTGTTTTCTCTATAACATTCTAGAGTCTATAGCAGATGGCCAAAATAATATTTTTCTTTATCTCTTATTTAATAAATTGTTTTCTATAGATTCCATTAGGATTTTTAGATACTTATTTTGCAATGTTAAATTATTTTTTGTACATTAAGTGCTATTTATATAACAGAGATGCAAAATAATGATACAGATTCCGAGTCATTTCTGCAAGCCAAGAAATGCCCCAGTACTAGCATGAATACAAAACAAACAAGTTTACTAGAGCATATGAAGGTACAGAGGGAGAGAGATTCTTGTCCTTCCAAAGCCAGAAGAAATGAGAAGTTGTTAAAACACCAGTGTGTTTTAACAGAGTTCCTTATGCTCCCCTAATCTGAACAACTAACAAAATAAATATATTTGACTTCTCAAATTCTACTTTTTTTGTGTGCCTAAAATTTTTTATGGCCTGGTAAGGAGAAGAGTATTACAGAGCAGTGTTTGTAATTCATTTGACAAAAGAAAATGAAGGAGAACTGTGACAAGAACAAGGCTTATTCTTCATGACATTAATGAGTTTTGAGAGCACAAGAGTAATAATATTTATGCCTTTATGCAGACATGAAGTGATAGTATTGTAAGTTCTTTGTACCATGCAAACTTGTCCACTTGTGACTCAATACTGCTTACAGTAGGTTATGCTTGCAGTATGTTAAACATCCCTTCCAAATGAGTGTGATCTCTCAAACTGAAATAAAAAAACTTATGGAGATATCTGCCACTGACTTCAGTAGAAACTAAGTAAAATCATCATTGTAATGACAATTTAGAAGATTTGTGATGTTCATCATCATTAGTCAATCTACATAAATAGGAAATGTTCCTAGAAAATGAGTAAATTCATCTGTTTCTTTCAGGAAGCACAAGTTCCTGTGTACCTGCACTTTCCTAGTCTTTGTGGAATTATTATAATAATGCCCTCAGTTTGTACATGGTGGACTTGGCAGTGCTAGGTTAATGGTTCTATGAGTCTATGTCTCAGTTGTCAGTTTGCTTCAGTTCTCCAAAGGAACACAGATTATGCAAAATAGCTAAATACAATCACATAAATATTTAACAGAAAGACATGTACTAGACCAAGCACTAAAATATCATCATACAATTTGGACATTCTATTTCCACACTAGTCCTGTGAATTCACTAGATCTGTCATAGTCCACATCAACGTTCAGACTTCTTCAGTCTTTCTCTGCTGTTCACATTCTTCCACTCTTCTGTCTGATGAACAGGTTTCATAAATCTCCACCTTCTCAAGTCTATCTGACTGGAGAAAACCTTGTGAAATTCTTAACATAAGTTGATGGGGTATTTCCACCCATACAAGTTCAGATATGACATGTTTTCTTCTGTGTAGTTACCTCTCTCACATTGTCTGAGAGTGATTGTTTAATTTTTGTAACTGACAACGATTGGCTCTATTGATTTCAGGAATTTCTATCACTTCTTGGTTGGTTTAGCTAATAAGAGAAACCCGTGACAGAACAAAGAGCAAAAAAACCCTTATAGTCAAAGATGACATTTTAAACTAGTGTAGAGAAACATGGGGTGTGACTATCAGTTTCAGAAAGCTAAAGATCCAGACTGCCAACCTTGAGTAAAAGCTGGGTCTTAGGGTTTATCTGGTTATTTAAACTGTAGTGTGTATGAACAATTTGAATATTAATTGAAAATCCACTATCTCTAACTCAAACTAATGTACTGAAGGTGTGCAGAACAGGGCATAAATGTGAATGAGCTAAAGTAAAGCAAGCAGTAAAATACATTTTGGCATCATTTTGGGTCCAGCCATAAGTCACTGGCAACAAATGTTCTTATTTTTCTTCACCAGGCACTGATTACTGTATGTCTAAATGAGCAAACCAAGTCACTTTGCAGTGAAGAGTGGAGGGTCAGAAAGTACTTAGTACCATGCACAATTACTCTTCCAAATGCAGTGTGGCAGCTTGATGTGGAATTTCTCGCAGTGAGCCTTTCCCCATATAGCAAGCTGTACATTTATCACATGTTGGAACCGCAGATACTGTTAGCCAATTCTTTCAGCATGAAATGTCAATTAACATTCCTTTTTTTTCTATTTTTCCTTTATTGCAACAGTGCGGGTGTTGGAAGGACTGGAGTATTTATAACTCTGAGCATTGTGTTAGAACGAATGAGATATGAAGGTGTTGTAGATATCTTCCAGACTGTCAAAATGTTAAGGACACAGCGGCCAGCCATGGTACAGACAGAGGTGAGCAAAGTAGTATCGAGATGCAATGGTGATGGGAAAGAAGTGGTATTTCCACAGCCAAAAATGCACAAATAGAGACTATATAAAATGTGCTTGCATTTGTATCTTAAGTCATATGACAACTATATGACTACACTTTAAAATCTGCCATGAAAGAACTGCAAGGAGTATTTCCTGACAGCAGCAGATGCTGCAGGCTGGGAAGAAAAAATACCATTTCAGTGGTAGATATTAAATTGTGAAAGTTGATAAAAGCATTTTCCAGGAAGTTTCACCCATTTTTATTTGAATCTTTGTTTCCTGAAATAAATGTGTGGTAATAAAGAAGGAGGCAAGCTGTATTCTTCAGGTGGATCAACTGATTTCTTTCTTTTATAATTCCCGCCCCNCTTGTCTTAATGCCACCAAGCAAGTTGCTGTTTGGCCTGAAAATCATAATGGTAAATTCAGCATTCAGTAGTGTAAGATAATTTCTGTGCTAGCAAGAGTGACATAGAGAAATAAGGAAAGATTCTCCTGGATAAACAAAATGAAAAATGGCGGGTTTATGTCATTTTGGTTCCAAGAAATACATACAGCATACAGAAAAACTATACTTCTTGGAGCCTACTTGACAAATACGGAGTTCAGCTGTGTAAAATATTCTCTCTCCTACTACTTATTTCTGTACACTACCCTTCATGCCCCCTGCTGAAGGAAGAAGTGTTGTATACTCATTTATTTAAGGATTCTGTGGAAAACAAATCTCTCATTCAGTAGTATTAAACTGCCAGGAAATTTAATCCTTATTCAACAAAGCATTATAATTCCATGTTGACCACACATACACTTAAAATTTATGCATTGGTCTAATGCATTCTCCCACTGTTCCATCAAAAAGTAGAAAAGAATTATTAGTGTTCACATCACTGCGTTGGAGAAAATGTCTGATGAGTTTGCTGGCCTCCAAAAGAATTTTAGTTGTGATCTTAAATATAAACCATATGGGGTTACGACATAGCACTGTCAGATAAGTAAGTAGGTACTGATATTTTGGATAGCTTTCAGAAGCAATTTATTCTGTTTTTCTTTTCCTATTTTAACCCTGAGTGGCAGGGTTGCAAATGAGTACAGAGATATACCATTTTAGTATAAGTGAGCAATATTACAGAAATGTGCAAAAGGGCTGCTGTGGGGAGCTGAAAACAACATAAAATGCCAAACGTTGGATTCACTAGAGGTATAAGCAAAACTCTCACCACATAGAACTTTTCCCTGCTTCCAGGTGTAGGTTCAAATGCAATCTCTTTCATGTTAATAAGGTGCTATAGCTATGTGTATCTTTTAGGCCCTTTCCTGGCCACAAGCTAAGATATCTTCATCAATGTCCGTGTTACTGAAAGTCTGGAATTCCATATTGCATTTGCTTCCTTAAGATGATTTTTAACATCATCATCACCACCACCACCACCACCACCCCCACCACCACCCCCATACAGCATTCTGTATTACAGCTGTGTTGGATTTGTTGCTTAGTGTGTTGTATTTTCTATAGAGTCAATTAGATATTTTGCTACTTGTTCTAAAAAATGTGAGGGAAAAGCATCTCAATTGCTCCCATAGGAAGAAAAATCTATGCTGCTGTTATATTAATTCAGAATATCAAATGGTCAGTAAGTTCACACTTTTGTGCACAGTCTGTGCACAAAAAGAAGGTGCATTCCATGGAAAATGAGCATCCATCTTTATCTACTGTAACTCTGACTGGCTTTCCTTTGAAGTCAGCAAAAGAATACTGCTGACATGCAAGTGCCTCTGTGGTGTATTTGTAGCCACAAACTATTTAGTTGAATGATAATAGAAGCCAACTAGCAAGCTGGCTTTTTGATACTTTTGTTTTCTGTCTTTCTTTCTCCAGGATCAATATCAGTTCTGCTATCGAGCCGCACTGGAATATCTGGGCAGCTTTGATCACTATGCAACATAAAAACCCATCATGGATGTTTCTTGCAGGCCCTTTAAGATCCAGAGAGCCGCTTCTGAGCCATACAATGTGCTTTAGAAGTACTTCTTAACTCTTAGCTAAGGAGCGATTATTGGGGATATATAAAATAAAAAGAAACGAACAAGAACAATGGGGATATGTAAAACAAAAACAACAGAAAAAACCCAACTGTTCCATGTGGACCAAGAATTCACAGTTTAATAACCTAACCATAATAAAAGAATCCTGACCACTGAGGCGTCTGAAGGATCTCATTTACAGATACCTCAAGGGTTCAACATTGGTTGAAGTTAAAAGGAAGAGGAAATTAATCAGAGAAATTATCATCTTGTTCAGGATTGCATGCTTTTGCAAAGAGGAATTTTGAGAGAACTGCAGTTCAGTGCAAGATATTTGTTAATAGGTTGGGTTCTGGCTTCTGAAACAAAGCAGACTCTTTACTTCAACACCACCCCTTCCCACCATACTGCTCTTCATAACACTTTAGGGAAGATGTGGGAATGTTTAAAAAGGAAGTCCTTGATTTAATTTTTTTAGTATTGTAAAGATACTGCTGACCTGTGCTTCATTTTTAACTGTGTAAACGTTTTCCTTTTTTTAACAAGAGTTTATCATTCAATGAAGTGAATAAAAGAAAAGTTTGCATAACTGTTAATCTTTTTGTTTAAAAACTGTAGATTATTTTTAAGCTGTAGAACTGTTATCTGTAATATCGTGCTGTAGAAATGTTAAATAATTTGAAAATTTGCACATTGTTGTGCAGTGCTATATTTATCTACAGTACCACAGTTTTGTTTCATATTACTTTTACAGTTTTGTTCATTTTATTTTTTCTTAAAATATATTCATTGTAACTAGTTATATCACAATGGGGCTTTTCGGTTTCTTTTGGAATCAACAGGGAGGAGCAAAGTATAAAGATGCTGCTAATATCCATACTCACATACACGCATATGCACACCCACACCCTCTATCTTTCTGTATATATGTATGTATTACTGTCTACACTTGTCTAACTCCTGTATAGTTACACAGATACAGATTGGTAGATATTTACACACATACACATAAACATATGAATTCTTCCGTACCTGGATTTATCAAAACATTGAGAAAGTTTTTCAGCGTACAATGATTGTATTAAACTATTTGATCATCTCTGCATTTCCGAGGTCCATAAACTTCTGTTTCCAAGGGAAGTGAGGAATGCACATCATTGATATATGAGCATCATCTCTATTGCAAATAATACTTCTATCCACCTTGCCACCTGAACACGCACACACACACACATGCACACACGCACACACACATGCACACACACACACAGAGTATGTGATTTAGGCTTCCAGTGAAGTTCAGTATTTGTAACACTATAGTGCAATAAGAAATCATATTATTAAATGTAGGAGGTGTGCATGTGGGAAAGGTCAGTGCATATCCCTTTAGGAGGGGAGAATGTTGTAATATACTAGGTATTAAGATGTTTTAAAATTGTATTCAATAGTATACTGTCTATAGCGTGCTCTATATAATTTGCATTTATTGTATGTAACAGGGCAAAGCCAAACACACGTTGCTCTGAAATCAAACGTTTTGTGGCATACAGCATTGTTTGGGAATGCTGGGTTTTATTTTGATTTTACATTTAGAGTGCCTTATATTTGATGCCTATTTTGAATAGCATTTCTTTAAGTTAGCCTTCATTTGTATTTAGTTCAGTTTGTTCATATCTCTGTTATTCTTTTCAAACATTTTAATACATGTATCAGATAATTTTGAAAAATATGCATTTCCAGTTTCAAATCAAGTATGAATGGTAATAAATGATAACCCAAAACATGTAGGTAGTCAAGGCCCTTTATCTTTCCATATTTCCAATAACTGACCAGCCCACAAATTAAAAATCTGTTTCTCGTTGGCTTTTCAGACCCGTCATTGTCACTGGTTATAGTGTTATCGTTGCAGAAATGTAGCAGTACACTAGCAGTAATTGACATTATCAGTGCTCATGCATTTTTTTTCTTCTTTTTTTTTTAAATTTATTTCAGGCCAAGGCCTGCTCATTCACTTGGGTTAACTGAATTGCTAAATCAAACAATTGCTTTCAATAGGAGGGTTCATGTCAGTCTAACAAGACTAAGCCCACAGGATGTATTTGAGAATGACACTAGATTTTCTTCCAAGGAACAAAGATAAATCTGTAAACAGCACAAAGTACTTTTTGAGTGTCTTAATAGGATGCCATTTACGTTTACTCTGGCTTCTGTGATGCCATCTGCCACCATCAGGAATTCTTCCTTTGGGTTTTCAAATGGGAGCATTGGTATGGTTTGTCAGCGTAACCTCAACTTTTTTCTTCTTCTCCCACTTCTCCCACTACAAGTAAAAAGAAATACATGAAAGACCAAACTGTAGCAAGCATTGTATTTGAGCACTTTTGTAAGGAAAAAAAGAAAAAAAAAAAAGTGTGTGTGTATATATATATATATAAATATGGAATAGAAGTATTATAGAAGGCTACCTCAGAATGAGATTCTGTAACATCTGAACCAGAGAAGAATGTGCACTATATTTCTTTTTCTTCTTGATGCATATTTTAAAGTAATTACTGAAGTGCCAGGTTATGTGGTGTGGTTGTGTTCTTGAACTCAAATGTAGGGAATAAGAAAAACACAATAATCAGAAAAACATCATTCTGGAAACATAGACTAGGGAAGATTCTTGCATGCTGGATCTGTGGAAGGATCAGAGCATACTCTCTAGCAGACAGCCTTGCAAGCTCCAAAGAAATGAGGGAATTAAAAAAAAATAATAAAAAATAAAAGAGAGCAGAGCCAATCTGAGAGGCAAACTTGTACAAATAAATATTCCTTTCAGTTTTTATATTTTTTAAGATAACTGTTAGCATCATTGATGTGCATTCCACTTTCTTTATTCTTGTATATAGTCATTCTACAGTTATTTTAAATTGTGAGCATCTTTCTCTACATACATGATGCGTTTCCAAGCTTAAAATTGGTTTCATCAGCATAACCAGTATGGTGCTATTATTTACATTTGTATGTGTAGTTATGTCTAATTTTGTAATTTGTTGCATTGGGGAAAAAATCTCCAAGAAATATATAAAAATTATTTATACAGAAGTTTCATTTAGCTCTTTTTTAAAAAAATTCCTTGAGTGGCTAGGTAGTGGAGAGGATGACTGAGTCAAGGAGTGGCCCTCTAGGGAGATTTGCACTTTCTATATATACCTTTGTACTATGCACTGCCCTATTGATTCTACACCCAATAAAGTTATAACTTGAACCCATCTGTGAGAAACTGCTTATAAAATCCACTTTTGTGTATTTAAATGACACAGAACATGTAAAAAGGAAAAAAAAAGTTTTCAGTGGCTAAAAAAAATGCAATTTTTTTTTTTTTTGCTTTTATTATTTCCTATTTTTCTTCTTTTTTCTTTTTTTTATTATTTCCTTTCTTTGTTGTTTTTTTTTCTTGGTGCCCTGATACTCCACAGATATCAGAAAGCTACAGGTCTCATCATAACCATCCATTATGTGGCTTTGCCATTCAAGCTTGGAGTGTCTTTATGAAGGTAATAAAAAATTGTGTTCTTTGCTCTTGTTTTGGATGCATAGACTGAAAAAATTTAAAAGAAATTACCTTGTAAAATGGCTTGTTAAAAAAGATACAATTACCTCTAATTAGTAGTACGCGTAAATGTTTTACAGAATGAAAGGCGTGCTTTTTATTTTCCTACTTCCTTACATTGGTGGCAAAAGAAAGTCTGTATGAAAATCAGTTCTTTGCTGACACAAGTTCCATTTGTTACAAATGAATTCTAATAAAATGTCAGTGTTATGCAGCCCTGGTCTTCTTTCTTAAGGAGTACTTTTGAAATCAAAAGTTGTTTGGTCCCTCTTGGTGATAAAGGACTTTAATTGTAGCTACAAAGCAGTCATTAATCTTCTTAACTAGCAGCTGGACAGAGGAAAATACATTCTTAGGTTAGCAAATATATATCATCTTCAGCAGCAGGTTTTCAGCCAGCATAGGCAAACTCTTTGGCATTAATTCCCATAGCTTCGTGAATTTAATTGAAACTATCACACTCAGGAATTCCCCTTTGTGCTTTAGAAATGTGTCATTACACCGAGAGAGTAGCCTTCTGTCCATTTGTAGGTGCAACACAAAGAGGGCAAAATATACGCATATTTTGAGGAAGGTTGTGAGGTTTTGAGTCCTGTGGATTTGACAGGTTCTGGAGTAAATCCAAAGTCACTTGTCAGTATTCAGTTAGTGGAATTGTGGCAAGCAGTCAGGACAGATTTTTGACTCATTTCTGCTATGGACTGCATGTGCAGCAAGTGCAGGTGTGGGTCAAAGAAGCTGCTTTCTTAATACTGTGCAAGTGTTTTCAAACACTCTGAAACAACGTTTTAGACGAATATACCGATTGTATTGAGGCAAGCTACAAGGTGTGGCATAGTAGTCTAGTCAAGGAAAACATGAAATGGACTTGCTCTGTTTGCTTATTTTAAGATACGTCAGGTTCTGTCTCCAAGATTGTTTTTTTTTTTAGCGAGGGAACACAATCTTTAAGTGATCAGTGTTAAGTACAGGTTAATACAGAATTAAGGATGCTGGAAGGTGCTGGAAGGATATGCAAAGATATCAAATTAGACTGGTTTCTAAGAATTATATTGGTCTTATCCTAATTTCCTCTTTAAGGTGGTGATAATAGTGTAAATGTGAAGACCTGGTATTCCTACAGAGTCTTACTAATGTTTTTCCACTGACTTCTGTGGATTTTACAATTAATGCTTTGAAGACTGCCTTTGGCTTGAACCTTCTTTGTGTAGTCTGTGCAAGGTGGTTAAAAGCTGTGTTGTATTAGAGTTTCTCTAAGTATCTGAGTGGCTTTAGATGGTATTAATGAGATTGGTTCTAATTAATGCTTCCTCCACATAGGAAAAAATATTTTTATCTCATGTTCTTTGAGATCATAAAAGTAAGAAATGTTGTTGAAATGGGGCATTACTCCATCTCAATGCAAAACAGTAGCTACAAACTTTTGAACACATCTTTTCAGTATTATACAAACACTTGGACCAAATTCCTAGATTCGCAGAATCTTTGGTGTCCTTTCACTCTGTTATCTCTCAAAAAGAGATCGTAGGCCCTGGTTATAGAGCAAGAGGAGATTTACATTTGATTTTAATTTTCTACTTTTTTTCCCAATCTCTCTGAGCTTAGGACAAGAGCAAGCTACTGGTAAAGATATAAACAAAGTATTGAAATAGCGCTGATAAGGAATGTAGGGAATAGATAGAAAAAAATTGTTCATTAAGTGGAGTGTGCAGACTGTCATTACTCAAAAAAACTAAAGAACATTATATCCATCACTGGTCAAGAAAGGGATAGAAAAATGTTCCTACAAATTATTGAGTCCTTTTTGCTTCAGATGTGAACATGACCTTTTTTTTCACACAAACACACACATGCACGCCCCTCATGTAAGCAGCTGTATAAGCAGAATGACCTTTAATAATTTTTCACAGACTTGTGAATTTTGAGAAAAGTATCCAGCAAATTTGCTTATGTGTAGGCTGCCTACCAGTGGTAAATTACTTCCTTTTCCATAGAAATCAGCATGAAAAAAATCAAAACAAAATCAAAACAAAAAACCAAAATTATATTACCTGAATTCAAAGAAATAGCCTTGGATTTTGAAACCTTGAAATTTAACATCTTTAGACAATAAAATTCAATAGCACTGGATCAAATTCAAAAAAAAAGTATCATTTGTGCTGTCAAGGAATTCATAGTGGTTTCAAAGCCATGAAATAGTGATACTTTTTTTCATTCTGTCACTGTGTATGAGGAAATGAAACACTGATGAGGTATGAGGCTACACACTTGCAGCAAATTTTAAGACCTGTGGCAAATTTTTATTTAATTGTTTATTTTGTTTTGTTTTATTTTATTCTATTTTTATTTTCATTTATTTTCTTCTATTTTTTAATGTTATTTTTAAGGAGAGAATATTATTGCTGTGCTCGTAACTGCGATTATTTGGAAAGTTAATTCAAAAACTGAAGAATTTGAATAATGTAGTTGTACTGATATTCTAAAGAGAATATTTTCTCTTTACACTGTCCTGTGTGTTTTAAACTAGTTGATTCTGTCTTCCATTCTGCTTATGAAGGGTAACAATGCAGGATGCAGAATATTTTTCTATCACTAATGCAATGAGTCAAGATGGGAGGAAACACCTGCCATCTAGCATTCAGAGGAAAGCAGACTGATAACCTGCAAATGAGATATTTTAATGAATAGAGATCATTTTGCATCTGGACTAAAAACAGGATGCTTTTGAACCCAAAATTCATTCAGCTTGCTTCTGTCAGCAGAAGTCTTTATTATTATAGTAGGAACAAGAAAACAACCTTTCTTTGCCAATAAAAGTAGTTCATTATATATTCAACAGCCTTATTGGGTCTAGATGTAAATCTTCAGACTCAAACTGCCTGGAAATGCCTGTCCTCATAGAAAAGAGAACAGAATGTAAGATTTTTCTTCCTTGGAAGAAATGATTTGAAAACACATCAGGATTATATACTTCTGGTCTTCAAAAATCCAATTTGCTCTTTGGAATCTGTTAGGAGATAAAGGACTTGAATGAACCCTTCATTTTACTGTGGTAGGTGCTTTACAAAGGCACGGCAAGTTCTTATCCATACAGCAAAAGAAAAGATCATCTAGAGGCTGTAGGTGACATTTCCAAGTTCATGAGACAAATCAGTTTAATTACTGACTCTCAAGCCCAACCAACCAGCTAACACTACCACTATAAGGCATCTTGTTCAGATGCTGGGGTAATTCAAAGCAAGCAAGCCAAACCCTGCAAAAATCAGTGACTAATATTGAGTACCCAGCAACCTGTTGAGCACAGATGTGGTAAAACAAACATCTTTCACTGACAACCGTAAAATCCTGTACTTCTGCTCCATACTTGTTGTATCAAGTTGATACAACACAGTCTACGAGTCCAAAGAGCATTTTGCAAACATTTCATACATCCATATCTTCTGTTTGTACTCCTTTCATTCCATTCCCTTTGTAAAGGTTCACTGTTCCCTTTTCATCAAATGTTTACTACTGTTCTATGACTGTTTCCTTCAGAACTTAGTCCATGACAGTTTTAGAGAATTGGTACTCAATTTACAGCACCATGCAGAAAACTGGAATGACAAGAGTAAGACCTAAATCTACATATTCAGCCTAGCAGGAGCAATATATTCAGCCACAAAATCATTCTTAACCATTGCAGAATGTGGCTGCAGAATAACTCTTGCAAAATAAGTAGGCAACAGACCCACCTTTCAGCATGGTGAAGTGAATCTCTCGGATTAAAAAAAGAAAAATGTGGACTCCTATTTATATCTAATAAGAGTATGGCATGGGGTAATAGGTTATAACATGATATTCCAAGTGTTATTTTGGGGAGTTTTATGTTAGGCTGGTTGTGGTTTGAGTTTGGTATTTAAAAAAAAACAAACAAAAAAACAAAACACAAAAAAAACCCACAACCAAGCGTAATATTTGTTATTATTGCAAATCATATTGAGTGTTTATTTTTAGTGTACTGCTTTTGGCTAATACACAGCAGTTTTTGTGGTGCTATGTTTGAGATTTTTTTACCTCAACAGTGTTGATAACATACTGATGGTTTAGTTTGCTTGAGCAGTGCTTACATGGTATCAAGGCCATTTCTATTGTCACTATTGCCCCAGCAATGATTCCACCAGGGGTGCACACAGGAATCTGGAAGGCAACACGGATAAGACAGCTGACCAGAGGAAATCCTATACCATATGAGGTCATGCGTAGAAATAAAAGCAGGAGGAAAGCAGGAGAAAGGGGCATGTTTGGAATGATGGCATTTGTCTTTCCAAGTAATCATTAATCGTGATGCCCTTCTTTCCTGGAAAGGGCATCTGTCTGCTGATAGGAAACAATGAATGGATTCCTTATTTCACTTTGCTTGCACATTCAGCTTTCAATTTGTCTATTGAACTTTATCTCAACCCATTTTTCTCACTTTTACCCATCTGATTCTCTCCCTGCCCCACTCCAGGGGTGGAATAAGCAAATGGCTGTGTGCTGCTTAGCATAACATTGGTTACTGGTTTTCATTGCATTGACTAGAAGTTGCAACTGATACTCCTGGGAAGCCAATTGCAGAGAAGCTTTTTCTGCATGCTCTGTACAGGAGCCAAGCCCACAAGTTGCAAAATGAGAAATAGAGTATTGCTGTTTAGAAACTGCAGGTAGTAAGGTGTGAGGGATAAACAGTGCAACAAATACACAAACACTATCAATATTCATTGATTGAAAGTCAATTTAAACAAATTCTGTAGAAAAAATACAATTCTGCAAACAAACCTCATAGCTGGTGTCATTGAAGCTTCAGTTAAAACCTTGCTCTTACACACACCACTCATATGACAGCACCACCAGCACTAGTCTGTTTAGCTAATCAAAGAAGTAATTCAAAGCAAAAGATCTCTGAGAAGAAATGAAAGAGCTACCATCCTTTCTGCATGCTACATTTTAGGTAAAATGAGTGTACAAATGAATTTAAAATAAGCAAAGACATTTCAAGGCTTTTTTTAGTAGGTTTGAAATTATGAATATTTCTTAAAAACCAGATATAAATGAATCATCTTGAAGTATGTAAAATTTTAACTTCAATGGAAAAGTTATATTTTTTATATTTTTATCTCCTTATTCATAGGGTTTTAGCTAAGTGTTATCAACTATGTGCCCAACAAAAGATACCCGGTAAATATCTGAAGATATGTTCATATTTTCTTAAAGGAAGTATGTGTAGCTTTGTTATATCTGAATTACTTAATACACGCACTTTTTAAAAGTAATGGAGAATGAGCATAGATGCTCCTTGTTCAGACAGGATTTTTCCTCTAAAAATTAAAAGTATTCAAACAAATCATAGAGATAAACTAGAATTAGAAATACAGTAAATTTATTCCTAAGAAGTGTTTTGCTGCATTAATATTTCTTGGCAGTGTTTTCAGAGGGCCAAGTTGGATGTAGTCCTTCACCTGATTACAAAATTGGTGTTTTTAAACAAGTAAAGAATATTTTGTCTGATTGTGTTAATTTCATACTTACTAGGATTACATTCTTAAGGGGCTAAAAAGGTTAGGAGTTTCATTCTTTAACACACAGATGGCATGTTCTTCTATACAAGACATTACAGAAGCAATAATTAGATCTACTTTTGTGTTTCAGGTTTTTGGAATTGTTTTGTCAAATGAAATGTTGAAGATTCAGTTACGTTGTGAGAAAATTTCTGCTTAAAGTAGATCACTCATGGAAACATAATAGTTTCATTACATACTTGGATGTTTTGTTTTTTTGGTTGTTTTTTTTTTTTTTCAGAAGGAAGATAGAGCTATGTACAAAATAAACTCTGCTCTAGGTAGTTGCTGACATCATTCTATTTTTTATATTTATGTTTTTGACCTTGTCTCCCTTTTGATAGCTATAAGACAGAGATTAATATCGACGTGGTTTTGCTATTTTGACAAAAATTTCCTTTAGGCAAGGATTTTACTTGTCTATAAGCACGCACCTACATTGATCATATAAATAGGATAAAATGATTATTTCAAGGTATGCTAGAGGATCAAACAATATAAATTCACAATCAACAAACTCAGACACATCCCTACAAAATGGAAGGATAGTGAAATCTAATATAGACACAAACTTGCAAACCAAAGTTCTCCCTCCTAACATCAATTTAAAAGCACATTAAAGCTATTCTTGAGCCAAGTTATTTTATCAAAGAAAGAAGATGAGAAAGATAAGCAACGAAAGACAACCGTAGCATGACCGCACTAAATGTACTGGGGGAAGAAGAAGAAAATATAATACAAGAAAAAAAAAGATAGTGAGTTTGTTTCATGTTGGTACTGGCTGCTCATCAACTTTCAGTATCTGCGAGAAAAGCAAGGTGAGAAGGGAGCTTTGAACACGATAATTTAATGGCTTAATACCAATACTCAACATGAAGTAGTTTCAAAAAATTGATGAAAACTTTGTCCTTTGACCTGAATAACCATAGAACAGAGCAGATAACTTCTTCTAAGACGCATGTCACTGTTCCCCTGCTCTACTTTGCAGCTCTGTCCAATACTGCAGGTATGTCCGGAGCAAGTTTAACACAGCCAGTTACATCTTAGATTGTAGAATAGAGTACAGATTTTGGCAAGCAGCACAGATCCCCAGTGGCAAACTGGTAGGTTTCTGGCATTTTGGGATAGCTTTCACTTCTTTTCCACCTTTCTCTTTGCCCAGGCTATTTCTTAGCATCATTCCCAGAGCTTTTCTACACAAAAGTAAAAACAAAAGTAAAAAGAGAGGAAAATTTTCTTCCTCATGTTTTCAGAAGAAGTTGGGAAAAGCCTAACAGACTTACTGTGGTTGGGAGTACAGAGCAATGGTAAGGTCTTCGTTTTCCTGTCAGAGCTTATGCAGTTTCTATTCAAGAGCTGCTGTCCATCCAGGGAAGTAGCCGAGCAACTTATTTGTGTTTGCATCCATCTGTGTAGACATGGCTTAGCTTTAAATTAACATGTTAGGGAGTAATAAATACTAGACTCATAGCTAAAAATTACACCAAGTTTCAGGGCACCCAAGAGATTGAGCTTTGCTCTTCCCAAGTGATATTTAGGCTTCACGTGATTAAGAGCTTCATCTTGTTAAAATTATCACTCAGTTTGATTCTAGTTAGGACTGCCCTATTTAGAGGTCTGTAAATAATGATATGCCCCAGTTAATACTGGGTTCAATCATGTTTAGTATCATCATTAATGAACTACTTGATAGGGGAGACTGTAGACTCAGCAAACTTGCTGATGATACAGAATTGGGAGGAGTGGCTACAGGGATCTGCTGCCAATCATAAGAATATCAAGAAACTAGAGAAATGGGCCAACAAGAACCTCATAAAGTTCAACAATAGGAACTGCAAAGTCCTGCACTTGACGAGAAACTATCCCAGCCATTTAGCTGGAAAGAAGCTTTGTGGAGAAGGCCCTGGAGGGACCCAGTGGACACCAAGTTGAACATGAGACAGTGATATGTCCTTGCCACAAGGAAGGCTAATGAGATCCTGGGCTACATTAGACAAGTTGTTGACAGCAAGTCAAAGGAGATGATCCTTGCCCTCTCAGCGCAGATAAGGCCACATCTGGAGAACTGTATCCTGTTTTGGGCTCCTCAGTACAAGAGAAAGGGGTCACTAAGATGAAGGATTGGATCATCTCTCCTATGAGAAAATGCTGAGAGAGCTGGAACTAAGGGGCATCTTGCAACCTTATAGACATACTTGAGCAGAGGGTTGCAATGACAACAGAGTCAGGCTCTCTTCTATGGTACCCAGTGACAGGACTTGGGGCAATCGTCACAAAACAGAAATGTGGGAGGTTCCCTCTGAAAATCAGGAAACACTTTTTCACTGTGAGTGTGACTGAGTCCTAACACAGGTTGCCCATAGAGGTGGTAGAGCTGCTATCCTTGAAGATCTTCAAAAGCCATCTGGATACAGTCCTGCATAGTCTACTGTAGGTGACTGCGGAAGCAAGGAGTTGGATCACAGGACCTTCAGAGATCCCTTCCCACTGTAACCATTTATATATGGGACATAGAAATAGCATTTCACAGTTGGACCTCAAGTTACCTCTCTAAGGGCAGGTTTCTTATCTCAATTTCATTTTATCCTTCCCCTCTACTCTGCCCTGATGAGGCCACATCTGGAGTATTGTGTACAGTTCTGGTCTCTCCTGTTTAAGAGAGATAGGGAACCTCTGGAGAGGCTACAGAGAAGGGCCACTAAAATGATTAGGGGACTTGAGCACCTCACTTAATGTGAGAGGCTGAGAGAGCTGGGATGGTTTAGTTTGGAGAAGGCTGTGGGGCTATCTTACCAATCCTTATAAATGTTTAAAGGGTGAGTATGAGGCGGATGAGACCACTCTTCTTACTGTAGTACCTAGTGACAGGACTAGAGGCAATGGGGAAAAAAGTTGCATACATAAAGTTCTATCTTAATTTGAGGAGGAAATTCTTTAATTTGAGGGTGGTGGAGCACTGGAACAGGCTGCACAGGGAGGTGGTTGAGTCTCCATCTCTGCAGATATTCAAAACCCGACTAGAAATCATCCTGTTCAACCTGCTGTAGGTTATCCTGCTTTTGCAGGGGAGTTAGACTGGATGATCTCCAGAGGTCCCTTCCAACCCCTAAAATTCTGTAAACTTCTGTAAAATTATTTAATTTTCAGGGTCAAAAGTAAGAAAATCAACATATTCATGAACTTAATACAGGGTTTCTTAACATCTATATTAGGAGGTCTATTGGTTTTATAAACTTTGCAGAAAATGTGTGTCATTCAGGTTTTCCTCTTTCTATATTGGATCTGTTTAAACAGGACAATTTAGTAACATCATTTTTAGCTACAACATTTACTTTATCATTTCTCCTTGGTTCTGAGAGACGTTATGTTTACAAGCAAAGTCTTTTACCTTGTTAGGCGTTTGACCAAATTTCTTTTCTCAGGAGACATTTACATTTTCACAGTTTCAAATATGGAGTGAAGTTAGCAGAGTCAGGAAATAAGCAGCATATATTGTATAGTGGTCTTACTCTTAGCTCTGAGAATTAATCCAGTATTAACATTTATGTATAAATTTCTTGCACAAATGATTCAGTATATTTTAATAAATGCAACTGAAGTTATTTTCATAATTTGCCACTCATCAGCTGCCCAGAATTTTAAATTTTATTTGCCAGAATTCCTCATTAAAATGATTTCCCAACCAGAGAGAGAGATCTTTGTGACTGAAGAAAGTTTTTCCCGTCTCACCCATGAATGTGAGAAAGTGGGGCATGCTTCAGCCCTCTTATTCCTTCTATGCTTCTGTTCATGTTCTCATAAGCTGTTTGGTTCCAAGGAAAATCAATATTTTAGATGCAGTTTGTTCAGTGGCTCTTTGGCACTTGCCTGGCTTTGTGCCTGTTCAGATGAGAGGGAAAATTGAAAGCAATATCCTTAGAGGTGTATTTTTTTCATTGGTTGAAGACCCATAGGTTTTTGTATTTGCCTGAGTTGAAGCCGTGTCCAGAGGCTAAAATCAAGACTAATGCAAGCTGAAGTTTTACACTGTTTAATGAAAGCATCTGCACTGTTTTCTTTCACTGTTGAACGCTTCTGACAAACAAGTTCCCAGAGCAATGTGGATCCGGTGTTTTCCAGATTTTGTAGGTGTATCATTCCTAGCATGGTCTTAATTTAGTGCACCAAATGCACACAGTTATGGATGTTTATTTTCAGCCTTTTTCTCATTTTCTTTCTTTCAAATGAGAGAAAGAACTGTACAGCTGTCCTTCATATCAAGGGAAGGAATGAAAGAACATACAATCAGGCTGTTTCTAGTGAAAGAGGTGGGATGTTGCCTAAGCTACCTATATTAGACAGTCCTTCTCCCAGCATAGACAGTTGATGTGCAGTCTGTTTTCAGCAGGATTTGAGAGTTCTCTAATTAAGCTGAAAGGCATTTCCAGCTTCTGGGTGGTCACCTTCAGCTTGGTCACAGCAGGTTGCAACCGGTAGCTAGTTAAAAAAACCCCACACTCTAACTACCAAGTTTTCTAAAAGGAGAAAGATGGATTGTCAAGTTTAATTTCTTTCTGAGTGCTCTTTCCTTAACCTGTGTTCATCTGTGGAAATGGATTCACCTTATAAGCAAGACAGATGACGCAAAGTTTTCTACTTTTTTCACCAGTGGACTGTATTATAAGAATGGCCTTTGTGTTCCCTGCCTTGTGGGACTCCAGCAGAGCACAGTCATGCAAGTGGGGTGTAAATATCTCAACATGCCTATGGAAATCCATTATACTCAAGTCCTCTCTACACACTTGATACTGTAGGGTGAGCTTTATGTGCCTGACTGGAACCCACAAACTTCAAACAACTGAGTAGACAGTATCTGAACTGGCCAGTATAAAGCTGTAAGAAGTGCTTGGGTTAGAAACATATTTGCTTTATTTGGAATGGATATGCATGGAAAATCTGGAGAATGAAGACTTGACATCAGGTTAGGGAAGATTTAATGAAACTGAAATTGCCCGTGTCCAGGGCTCCGACAGGATGCACTCATGAGTGCTGATGGAGTTGCCCAATGTCACTGTAAGGCTACTTTTGGTTGTCTTTGATTATGAAGATGTTTCCTGAAGACTGAGGGAAAGTAAATATCACTCCCATTGTCAAGTGGAACAAGGAGAAGGATCAGAGGAACTACAGATTAGTTAACCTCACACCAGTCCCTGAGAAAATGAAGGTATAAGCAGTCCTGAAAAACATTTCCAAACACATGAAGGACAAGAAAGTGAATGGGAGTAATCAGAATGAATTTACACAGTAGAAATGCGACTATCAAGCAGCAAAAAAAAAAATTAGTTTTCATATTTCAAGTCTTATATTAAATGCACGAAACCCAACAGGACAAAGAAAACAAGAGATACAGGAGTTGCTTGCAGCTTTGAACCTCTATCAGCCAACAAAATCTATTGCTCACTATGCTGGTTCTTTCTAGAGCCACAGAGTGTATATCCTCTGGCTCTTAGAGCTACATCTTTCCAGAGTTCATGTCCTGTTTATTTGTCTGTGTCACTTCATTTTCTCACTCAGCTACTGTTTCTTCAAACAATTAGGTCAAAAATCTCTGTTTTTACAATTGACATTTCCAAGTGCTCACAAGCAAGTCCCTGTCTTTGATTTTAGAAATGCACAGTCTCCTGGAGGAGTATATCAGTATTCTCTCAGAACAAGGAACTACTATTACATCTACTGCAAGTAGGGCAACATACAACACACCACAGACAGAAAGTCAATCAGACTGTTGAGTATGTGAGTCCACATGCTAGCAGTGAGGGTCTGCAGGGCTGGTTTCTCTGAGAAGAGGCAATGGGCTGCCCCATGATGGATATAGGCCATTCCAGTTGGTTCCAGCCAGCGCTAGTAAATGGACCCACAACAGATACAGCTGAGGCCATATGCCAGATAGCAGTGTAAGGAGGTGAGGAGAGTAAAAAAAAGTTAAATAATACTACTAATAAAAAAAAGTCTTTGGAGCAACCGTGTGAATACCGAGGTCAATGAGGAAGAAGGGGGAAGAAAAGGTGCTCCAGCTGTGAAAGCAGAGATTCTAATGCAGCACGCAGAGAGGATCATACTAGAGCAGGCATTTACCCTATGGACCACCTCACACTGTAGGAGGCAGTTTTTTCCAAAATGCATTGCAGCCTGCGAAGGATTCATAGTGGAGAAGAGGAACTGTGTGAGGAGGAAGTTGCTGCAGGGAGAAGCAATTATATACGAACTCCAAACTCTCATTCCCCATCTCCCTGTTCTGCCCAGGGGAGCGGGGGAGGTAGAGGAGTTGGGAGCAAGGGAATGAAGCTGAGCCTGGAGAATAAAAGGGGAAGGTGCTGATTTAATTTGTCTTTGTTTATCACTATCCAAAACTATTGTAATTGGCAATAAATTAAAATAATTTTCCCCATATTGAGCCTATCTTATACATTATTGATGAGTGATCTGTGTTTACCTTGACGCATGAGCTTTTTAATTTTATCCCCCTGCCCTGATAGTGGAAATGAAGGAAGAGTGACAGAGTGACTAGTTCAGTGTCTGGCAGCTGGCCAAGGCCAACCCACCACAAAGGTAAATGAAGAATGTTTAGAGGCAGGCTTTGCCACTTTTATGAAAGTATGCTGTGTCTTCTACCCTGTAGATTTTGCAGCAAGAACAAAAAAGCAAGAACCACACAGCATGAAGAACAATTCTACCATGAAGTACATCCTCTTCCTTTCTCACATGAGGCAGAGGATCAAGGTCTTTTTTTAGATCCATTGGGTTGCAATCGTCTGAGAAGTATAGTTAACCCAAAGAAATAGAGAAGATGCTTAAGACTAATGAGAGCATAAAATGTCGGAAACATTGTTTCATGCGCTCCCTTACAAAAATAATACCTCTTGAGCTGGGACATTACTGCATGGCTCCATGATGGAGGCTGCAAATACCTGTAGCAAGGCAGAAGCTCAGAAGTGTGCTGATAGTAAGTGAATGAGGAACTGTTATTAAATACCTCTGAGAACTTAAAGTATGCCTGGAAAAAAGTGGATATATATGACCACAAGATAACCCATATGTGAATGGCAACACCTTTGTGCCTTGGCAAACAATGAAGACAAACTCCTGACAGCTTGTAAAGAGTATGTTTCATGTGTTACTTCCACAACCCAGATAATGTATTGTAAAACTATTGTATGCTAGTCTTTTATAATTCTGTTGCCATTTTATGCAGGACACTGCTGAAAGCTACTGTCAATTCAGTCATTAAGTGTCTATATACATACACTGTTACTCATGGGATCAATTCCTTTAAGCAACTCAGTTGCTAAAGCTGAGTGAAGTGAATATTCAATTAAATCCGTTTTGGATCTTTTTCAGATATTCAAATTAGCTCAACCTTTGGCTTGTTCAGTTGTGAAATAAGCTCTTTTATATGGGTGTAAAATGGCTCTGATCTCTGATCCACACATGCGTAACCACTAGAAGCAGCATAATCCAGAAATTTGAGAAGATAGCAACAGTATCTGCACTGAACTGTTGCTCCACTGGGACTTTTCACTGTTCCAAAACCACATTAGGCCAGACAAGCTTGTCTTGCATGTCTGTGCTTGAAGATAATGAAAATGCAGCATTGAAATGTGGAAGAGTGCTTCCTAGCACACCTGATCTTGACTTTATTTTCTGAAACCCTGGAATATGGTTTGTAAACACAGACAGATACTTTTCACCTTTTCAGGGGACTTTTCATCTCATGAATTTTTTGCATAGTTAACTTGGAAGTATTCATTTCAAAACCTTTGAAGGCACCAGACTTTTTAAAATCAAGTCCTTCCAGACTTCTTAAATGAGGTTCTTAGCTTAAGCTAAAGATTCACAAAGCCATCATTAAAATGTTAGCTACATAGTCTGAAATAAATATGTGAAGTGTTTGGCTGGTAACTAGTTTTGGATAAATATGACCAAAGAGATGGTTAGATGGCTGAACAAGGGAAGCCTGTCTAAATGTGGCTTCCTTGTATTAGATGAAACCCTTGTCTTTCCAGTGCAACAATCAATAGTGACTAGACAGGAGAGAAACTCCACAGAAACAGGCTAGGGAGGAACTACCTCGTTCTCATGTGTTTCTTGTTTCTAGAAAGTATCATCTAAATAGGAGACAGAGTTTATAATCCCCTTATGACAATCTTGACCTGATGTCCACCAATTCAGATGTCAATAATATCCTGTGTGTAGCATTATTACCTAACTGATTAGAGCCTGTTTACTCCCAGTCAAAGAAAGGAGGCTGGGGTGTTTCACCAAGACAAAAGGCAAGTCATGTTGTAGGGAGTGTGTTTGATAGATGACACAGGTAGAAACAGGCCAAGAGTATCTTCTTCTGTCATATGTAGCAGACAAGTGTGCTTTTACTATTGTGTTCACTGAAGATGATAGGTTACCTGCTCAGTGAGAGCAGGACTGGTGACAGGGCTGAAAATAAATGTGTAAAAGACTCCTCCTGCACTTAAAAGTTTCCAGTGAAGACTGAACAGACTATTAGAAGGACCTAACCTGAACTAGAGAAAAGCCTACTGCTTCATAAATGCTATATTATTCCTGATTCAGTTACGTATTTCTATAGCTAAGTCATTCTCAATGATATTGCCAGCTCATAAATGGGAAACACTCTTGGATAAAGCCTAAATAAGCAATAATAAGAACAAAGAACATTCTAAATAGTCTTTTAAAATAAACCTAAGACAGATTCTGCACTCTTTTTATTCTTTCTGGTTTTTGGTCTTTTGTTTGTTTAGGTTTTTTAGTGTTTTGAGGAGGATTTTTGTATGTGTAAGTTAAAAATTAAGTTCTATTCCTCCTTGGTGAAAACTTCATTGTTATAAGATATGTAAAAATTGCCCGAGGTATCCATTTTTCCCTTCACCCCCCCGACCGTTAATGTGTTTATTTGTAAACTTGGTGGGTGATAGCCCTTTCCATCGGCTAAGCTTTGTGGCCGTGCGGGTAGGAGCGGGGCCGGTGGCGGCGGGTCGGCAAAGTGACCTGCACCCCCGCCTAGTGGTCCCTTCCTGGTATGGAGCTGTGCGGAGCCACGGGGGGCAGCCCTTGGTGAGCACGGAGGCGCGCAGGCTGTAGCCGAGTGGAGCCTAGCTGAGGCAGCAGCGTGGTCGTCCCGGGCCAGAAGCAGGTGCACACCACACCAATGTCCGGGCAGCAACATGGACCCCGCAGCAGTGTGCAGCAAGCAGCGGCAAACCCCNCTCTTAAAGGGGCTTCCTTCTGAGTTTGTCCTCTCAAACCAGGACATTCATGTAGTGACATGAAGTGGAATATAAAACAGAGGGTAATTCTCTAACTAAATAAGATCTGGGAAAACATGTCATTTTAAGTAAAGGGCATCCACCTAATTCTGTTACTGTCATATGCAAAAGGGTGAAAATCCAAAAAAAAAAAGGATTTACTCAAAAAAAAAGTAACAGAACTAGTGAGAACTCTAGTGAAAAAAAGCAAGGACGTACTTAATTTGGAGGGGGTGGTGGTGTTGTTTTCTTTTTACCCAAAAAGAGACTCTCAAGTTTTCATTTACCTACTAATGCATGGGATTGGTGGGGGGTGAGGAGGGAAGTGGGGAATAAAGCTAGTTTAAGAAAAGCATCCTTCCAGTCTAACCTGAATGATTCTGTGGGCTGTTTTTATACCCTATTTCATTTCCATTTGGTAGAGGTGGGGCATTCTCCTCAGCAAAGGATCCCTTTGCCAGCAGAGTAATGAAGCTTGATTATTCAAGTTGGTGAACTAAATTTGATACTAGGAACAGGAGGGGAGGATGTCTCATGAGCGAAATGGTACGGCTGAGGCACTGCATGTGTTGTACGTCTAGGGAGAGTTTCTCTGTGTGTTGTACCTGTGTTGTTTAGGCCCAGCTGTCAGCTAGCCCCCACAGATGGGAAGGGAAATCAGGAGCAAAATACAAAAAAACCTGTGGGTTAAGATAAGGAGAGTTTAATAGAACAGTTCAAAGCATGAAGAAACAAAAGGAATAACAATAGTATCAATGAAGCAATTTATAAAGAGGGTGATACAAACCATGATGTTCTCTCTTCATCCTACCACACACCAAAACCATGGTGCTTGTCCAGGCCAGCCCTCCTCTTTTACAGCAGGCATGACGTCAGTATGGTGTCATATATCCCACAGATGGTTCAGTTGGCTATCCTGGGTCTGACCTCTCCCACATTCTTATGAGAAAATTAACTCTATCCTAGCTGAACGCAGGACAAACTTTTCAAAACACAAAGGTCAAAAAGCAAGCAGAAAAATAAGCAAACAATGTAAAGTGAATTGTTAAAACTATCCACAGATTATTGCCAATTGATCTGTCCATGCCGGGAGGGTGGCAACCAAACATTAGAATGCTGCCATTTGCACTCCTAGCAAAGCTTTTCTGGAGGGTATGTATGTTGACTAGGCTTCTTTTAATAATATGTGGCATGCAATGGGTTTATGACTTGATGACTCTTGTGACTGTGAATTTTGTCTGGGAAACCTACCAGAAGCTGTTTGGGCACCAAGGCACAACAACATCTTATTTGCATCTTTCACCAATTATAACACCACATTTGGTGCTGGAATGGGTGAATATTCAGAACCCTTATTGATCACCGAAGAATTTATGCTTTTGCTTTTGCTTTTGCCATGCTTGGTGCACACAATTTACTCAGTATTTTGGAATCATATTAGGGCTCCTGGGAACACTGCCTGGGAACGCACCCCACATTTAGACCTTGCTGATTGGATGGGGGAATGGGAAGAATTGGCCAAATTTTGAGAAAGTTTTCTACTCCAATAAAGTGGGAACTTTCCCCTGATCAAGCCCAAACCCCTAGCCAAATAACACAATATATTAAGGGACACATGTCCAGTTCTAAGCAAGTGCAGTCAGGTGCCCTCTGCTGGATCTTGGCTTATGCATACTGCACTGTGGGTTTAGCCATGCAATGCCCTCTGCAGGAGTGGGGGGGGCAAATAACAACTCAGAGTGAAGACAAGCAGATGGCACCATGGCTCAGCCTCCGGCTGAACCAGAGCAAAAACATGTGCCTCCACCATCTCTGGCCTAGCCTGTGCCACAGCCACAACCTCCACTACCCTGCCCTGCCAGCAGCCCACCACAGCCTGTATCACCACCTTTGCCACAGCTACAATCTCTGCCATCCTGCTCTGCCAGCATCCAGCCATCCTGCTCTGCCAGCACCTGGCCACAGCCTCTGCATGGAGAAAATCCTTGTCTCAGCCTCCACCATCCTGCTCTGCCAGCAGCAGCACACAGCCTCCAGCCCAGCCTTTAACACCACCTCCAGCCCAACCAGAGCCTCTGCCATCCT
>VWZO01022223.1:0-29851 GCA_013396975.1 Bucco capensis
GATTCTATGAAGAAGGTCTCCTTGGAGACTTCTCTCCTCCAGGCTGAACAACCTCAGCTCTCTCAGTCTGTCCTCACAGCAGAGAGGTTCCTGCCCTCACATCATTTCTGTGGCCTCCTCTGGACCTGTTTCTCCAGCTGCATGTCTCTGCTGTGCTGAGCACTCCAGAGCTGAACCCAGCACTGCAGCTGAGGTCTCCCCAGAGCAGAGCAGAGGCACAATCCCCTCCCTGCCCTGCTGGCCATGCTGCTGGGGATGAGCCCAGGACACACTTGGCTTCTGGGCTATGAGTGCTCATTGCCAGCTCATGTCCAGCTTCTTGTCAACCAGCACATCCAGGACTCCCTTAGAGACATGGGTTAGTGAAGACTTGGCAGCGTTAAGCTTATGGTTGGTCTGGACAATCTTAAAGGTCTTTTCCAATGTAAATAATTCTATGAATCCGAGGCACAGCTCGTAGACACAAGTGTCAGATCAATTTGCTCAAGTGGGGACCAGAGTGTCTGAGTATTAGCTAAAAGGTCAGGGCCATAGTTGATGTCTTATGGGAGGCCCCAAAGGCACAAGAGTTCCAAAGCTGCTGGTCTGGAATCCTCCCACCTAGCAGGAAAGGCCATCAGAACTCCTTGGTGTGCAGCACTTCTGCCAGCTCCACCTGCAGCATGTGGACTGGAAACCTGCTCTGAAATGCTTTGGATTTGTTTGGATCATCCAGAGAGCTGAACAGCTTGGCAAAACTCAGCAACTGTAAATGTTACTAAATACAACTGATTTCTACAGCAGTTGTCTTTCCTGGTTTCCTTCTTGCTGGAGAGATTGGAAGCTCTCTGAGATGAGGAGCATCTTGTTTGATGTTTGTGCACAGGCTGCCAAGGAAGCCTTGTTCCCAAGGGGCATCTCCCCATCTGGAGAAATGCAAAGAGCACAGAAGAGAGTAGCACAACTGTAACTCAAGAGGAGGTTTGTGGCTCTCTGTGGGTGCAGGATCCACCTTCACTCCATTCACTTTGCAGCAGGACAATTCTACAATCAGCATAGTGGGCCAGTGACACAGTTGTGGGCTTACAGTTGAATAAAGTTGTGACCATTTTGCAAGCTCCCTTTGTGCCTTAGGGCTGTTGTCCCCTGCTGGGTCTGTGGAGGAGCATTAAGCCAAACACCTGGAAGGGCCTTGTACCCCATTACTGCCCCACACTGTACCAGAGTACTGGAGTGTTGGAGCTGGTGCAGCACAGAACCCCAGCATGGTGGGGGCTGGAAAGGCACCTCTGGGGATCATGCAGTCCAACCCCTCTGCTCCAGCAGGGTCACCCACAGCAGCTTGCCCAGCATCACCTGCAGGTGCCTTTGCAATCTCTCCAGGGAAGGAGACTCCACAAGCTCTCTGGGCAGCCTGGGCCAGGGCTCTGCACCCTCACAGCAAAGTTTTTCCTTGTGTAGCTCAGGGCCAAGGCCAGTGCCCATGGCTGTAGTTGAGTGGAGTCAGTACAGGATGGAAAACCTGTTTACAAGCTCAGGTAGACACTTAGGCATGGTCACAGTGCTGGTGATGACAGGGCTGTAGCTTCACTGGCAGTGGGACCCATCCTACCTGTAGACCAAGCCTTCATTTCACCTGTGCGAGCTGTGGGGAGGAGCTACACTAATCCTGCTCTCTGCTTCGTTGCTTCTTGCAAGGATAAACATAGCAGAGACTGCCAAGGGTTCACCTAATTTAGCAATGGTGGTTATGCAAACAAGCTTGGGTTTAGGTTAAATATAATTTTGTCTGCTTTCTACAAAATGTTCTGCAACAGCAGCCCAAGAGACAGCAGCTGTCCCGAGACAGAACCTGTACAAAGCCAGAGAGGGCAATGTGCTATGATGTTAACGACATGGTTTGTAAATCCTCTAAGTGCAATGAGATAGGATGAGCTCAGGACAACCAGAGATCTCTGGTATGGTTCATAGTCATCGCTGAAGGCTGGAAAATGAGGACAGGCTGAGAGAGTTGTTCAGCCTGGAGGAGGCTCCAGGGAGACCTCCTTGCAGCCTACTTAAAGAGTCCTACAGGAAAGATGTGGAGAGACATTTTAGCAGTTGTTATGACAGGACAAGGAGTGATGGTTTGAAACCAAAAGAGGGAGATTTAGACTAGATAGAAGGAAGACTTTTTTTTCACACTGACGTGGTGAGACACTGGTCTAGATTTCCCAGAGAGGTGGGAGATGCCCCATCCCTGGAACCATTCCAGGTCGTGTTGTTAGGAGCTCTGAGCAACCTGATCCAGTTGCAGATGTCCCTGCTGACTGCAGGGGCTTGGACTAGATGACCTTGAAATTTCCCTTCCCACCCAAACCATGCCATGTTCCAGAGTCCCTGCCGTATGCAGCAGACACTGTGCAACACTGCCCTAAAGCTCTCAAAGGAAAATGACTTTTGAAGACTCTGCAAATTTAAGCTTCCTCCAATGGCCCAAGGAGCTTATGAGCTGCTTGACCAACATAATGACACTCTGACTTTTTGGGGTCTTTTCTTGTCACAGTTTTTAATTGTATGATCTAATTTCACCATTTTTACCATCTTTTTCAAGTAGTAAGCCTATACCACAATTAGGGTTCTTTTTCTTGTTGATAATAACAGCTCCTGTTATCCATAACTCATCAGCTAGATTTCTTCTTAATGCATTTGGCTTTCCTTATCAATTTTCTACCACTCAGAAATGCTAAATTATCTTGATTACTAGCTTCCCCCCCCCCCTTCTTTATATACTGCTCCTTTTTCTAATTGCTGCTTTCATTTTCACCTAGAAAGACCTGAAAATCACACTCCATTCTGTTCAGATGATAGTGGAAATACAACTTTTGAGCCAGGTTGGGAAGTCTTTGGGGAACTTCTCATTTTGCACTCATTTACTTACCTGTTTATTTTTCTTCCCAGAGAGTTTCACTCCTCTCTTTATCCAGGGAGAAGCACCAGGTATATATTACTGCTTGGGGCTGTCTTTTATTATCCCATAATTAATGTAATCAGGTCATGATCACTGGTCTCCAGGCAACCACCGATTTCTAGTTCAGTGATCAATTCATCTTTATCCATCGCCATCAGATCTAAAATAGAAGCACCTCACGTGAGGAGCCATCCTTTCTCTGTTAGGAAATGATCATATAGATAATTTTTAGAGATGCCACTGATGTTTTATCACTGCCTGCAGGAGTTCTCCAGCCTTTACCTCCCACCACACATGGAGGGCAAGTTTCCCTTGATGCCCTCCAGAGAGGTGCACCCAGATGGGCTGTGGTGGTGTGTCCAGCCCCAGACCAGCCTGTCCCCAGGATGTCATTTAACACATTGCCCCAGGCACGTGTGTGTTACACTTATCAGCTAGTGAGATTTGCCACTTCATCTCATTTATGGCCAGATAAGCTATCACAACCATTGTTTTCTCTTTATATTCCTTCCTATCTTCACAGAATCCTGGAATATTAGGGGTTGGAAGGGACCTTTGGAGATCATCTAGTGCAACCTCCCTGCCAGAGCAGGAGAACCTAGAGCAGCTTGCACAGAATGGGTCTAGCTGGCTTTGGAATGTCTCCAGAGATGGAGACTCCAGCAGCTCCCTGGGCAGCCTGGGCCAGTGCTCCATCACACTCCAAGGAAAAAAGTTCCTCCTCCTGTTCAGATGAACTTGCTGAGTGCTAGTTTGTGCCCATTGCCTCTAGTCCTGTCCCTGGGTACCACAGAACAAAGCCTGGCCCCATCCTCCTGCCCCCCACCCTGTAAGTATTGCTAAGCATTGCTCAGATCTCCCTCAGGCTGCTCTGCTCCAGGCTAAGCAGCCCCAGCTCTCTCAGCCTCTCCCCAGCACAGAGGTGCTCAAGTCCCCTCAGCATTGTAGTAGCCCTTCTCTGGACTCTCTCCAGAAGTTCCCTCTCCTTCTTAAACAGTTCCCTCTCTCTCTTAAATCTTGCTTCAACGTGCTCACAAGCTCCTCATTTTCTCCTTATGAAGAAGATCCTGTAACCCTTCATAAGAGCTTCCAGCTCAGCCATGCCCCTCAGTGTGCCATGCCAAGCACAAAGCTCTGAACATGGAGGGAAGAGCTTCAAACTTGTGTCCCCACCAGAATAAAGGAGAGAATGCCACCCAGGCCATCTGTAAGTGTTCAGTCATAAAGATGTTCTGAACTATTTTTGATCAATTAGTATGATTCCAGATTTGGAGATGTGCCATGAGAACTGGTGACTTAAAAAATCAAGCTTGTGGAATACAACTAACTTTGAAATCAGTGTTGCCAATGTATTTCCATCTACTATTGGATGCTTTCAGACTGAACAAAGTCTGACTGGCTTTAGTCTTTCAAACTGAGATTGCATCTTCTGTCTGTGCAGCTCCTGGGAAGAAGTCCTACTCCTGTCTGGCAGATTTCAGTGGTGGTGTAAGTGAAGTGGGAAATTAATCTCTCATAGTGATACTCAGTTTCCCAGGGAGACCTTTGTCATCAGCAGAACCAAGGCTGGAGCAGAGCTACTGTCTCCTGCTGCCTTGAAGGCTGGGGTAAATCCACTGAAGCTTTCTGTGCTGATGTGGACAGGACACATGCAGTTGCAGGAGATGAGGAACAGCTGAGCCCATCTGGGCTCTCCAGCTTCCAGAAGGTGTGTCCTCCCAAGGAGAGTGTCCACCAACACATAGAGCACCTCTCCTGCACGTCCAGAGAGTTGGCATGAACACCTCACCCACTGCCACTCATGGCAAATGCTGCATTGTGCCTTGGTAGCCCTGTGGCAGGGGTCTGGGCTCATCCTTGCTCCACTCTTGGTGGAGATGATGATGGCTTCTGTGTCCCTTCCAGGGGCAGAGTAAGAGGTGGGTGTCTTGTCTGCCAGGGGTCACACAGAAAGGAGTCCCACAAGCCATCCTCAGCATGTGCCATGGCAGGAGGGAGAGCTCAGGATCAGACCGTGCTGGAAGGGAAGGTGCAGCATTGCCATCACTGTGTGCTGAGCACCCCCAGCACCACTGGGGCTGGATGGGGACCATCAGCTCGGGTCACACACGTAACTTTGGAGGGCACAAGTGCACCTCCTGCTTTCTTGGTGAGATGTGTGTCCTTAGGAAGGCACAATTCTGCCTGATCCTGGGAGCAGATAGCATTTTGCAGCCTGAGCTCAAAGGAAGGCAACCCTTAAGGAAAAAACCCCATATCTGGGGAGAAATGGGTGTTTGGACAAACAACAATAAGTGGCTGGAAAACCAGTAGGGGCTGGAAGACATGTCCAGGAGGTGAATCTCAGCAGGTCTCCCCCTGGGCTGTGAGTGGTGAGCCAGCCTGGGCAGATGGGTGGATAGCTTCCTGCCCAGGGTGTGCTAAATGGACTCACTGACAGAGGCAACATCTTGCTGGTGTTTTGGGTAGCGGAGAGGAACCACTGCCAAACATCCAGGTGCACCAGGCATCTGCTGAGAGGCAGATAATTCACACCCTTCATGCCCACTGCAGTTTCAAACATTTCAGCCAAAATATTGCTTTCTGCTGAGCCAACCCCTGCAGGAAGCAGCTTGTGCTCAGATGGTCTGTGGATTCCTGTCCCCCTCCCACTGCTCCTCCAGCTCTCCCAGTCCTCCTCCCTGCAAGGTGTGAGCTCCCCTGCAAATGGTTGCAGTGGTGAGAAGTGTGGCCACATCCCCAGCTGTTTGTTCCTGCCCACGGCCCAGCCCTGCTGGATGCAGGGGTTCTGGGAGCACTCCCAAACCCACTGCAGGCAAAGCAAGTTTGCACATGTCTTTCTCCTATGAAGGCACTGGAAGGGACAAACAGGGAGCAACAAGTGGCTGGAGGTGACAGGATCTTCATCTGGAGTAGCTCATTTTCTTCTGCAGAGATAGGGCACGAACTGCTCAGCAGGTCTTGTGACAGCAAGCTTGACATTCAGCACCTGAACCTCAGAGTGGATTTTGCAAAGTTATGGTAGATGTCCACACTGCAGAGCTCTGAGGCTCTGCTGGCAGAAGCATACTGGCAGAGCCTCAGGCTAAGCAGCCCCAGGGCTCTCAGCCTTTCCACCTCCCAGAGATGCTCCAGTCCTCTCGGCATCTTCCTAGCCTCTGCTGGACTGTCTCCAGTAATTCCTTGTTTCTCTTCTTCTGAGGAGACAGAACTGGACCCAGGACTCCAGCTGTGGCTTCCCTAGTGCATAGTAGAGGGGGAGAAGAACCTCCCTTGACCTGCTGGTCACACTCTTCCTAACACATCCCAAGATGTCATTGGCCTTCTTGGCCATTAGGGCACTTTGCTGGCTCATGGTGAACTTGCCCACCAGGACTCCTAGCTCCTTCTCTGCAGAGCTGCTTTCCAGCAGATAAACCCCTAAAATGTCAAAGAGCAGACTGTAACTTGGACTTAACTGTCTTCCTCAGGACTACAGAAAGTCGTGTTGGTGGAACAGACTCCAGACTCTGCTAAGACCCAAATCTCACAAGACTTCACCTTAACACCAGAGAAGCAGTGACAGTGCTCAGCTGCTGGCCTCAAGCTCAAGAGGTGAAACATCGCATGCAGCACAGGTCAAACCCCACCAGCTTGCCCAGGTTCTCATTTGCCAGGACACTTATGCTACCATGAGTTAAGGAGCAGCTGGAGAAGATGTAGGACAGCCTGTCTTGGCTGGTGTCCTGCCACAGGGCAGCAGTAGGGAGTTGTTCAGAGAAATGTGTCACAAATGGTGAAAGATCTAGGAACAACAACCCTTTGGCCAACTCCACCAGAGATGTCACTTCTGACCTGCACATGATCATCAGTACAGGTGTGAGGAAAATACCTTATGCCGTGGGCTGTGGCTCTCCTCAGGATGTCTCAGGTCAGCCCACTGATGGCCCAGAGTGAACCTCTGAGCCAAGTCTGCATTGGCTGTTCTATGCAGCAGAAAGCAACAAGCTCAGTTAGAGGCACACCTCAGAGAAGTTAGAAGTCCCACCAGCTGGCACACATGCTGCATCCAGCTGGCAGAGGAAAGAACACAGAGCCCTGAAGAGGTGAGGAGAGCCAGGGAAATGCAGGCACCATGTCACCCTGGGCCCAGCTCAGTGCTCTCCTGCTGGATGTGAGCACCTTGGAAGCACCAGCTACTGACAACTGGGAATAAACATGGACTACCACCAGTTACCCATTGATTAGTAGACTAATAACCAGTTAAGCCAGCTTGTTATTTAGTGGTTGAGTCTTCCCTGTCCTCCTGGAGTAATATAATAATAGCAGTAATTACTGTGGATGCTCCTGTGTGGCACCACTAGCCACAGTGTCAGCCAGGAGGGAGGGCAGAAAATGCTGCAACTATCCTGCTGCTGCTTCCACCCTCACTGACACTGATCCTGCCAAGCATGGCAGCAGAACACCCAAACGGCCAGGAAACCAACAGTCATGTGGATATCAAGTCCAGATAACTTCCAGGACAGTTAGGTGTTCCAGTCTTGGGCCTCACCTTGCACCAGGAGTGACCCTAGCTGTGAGATGTAGCAGAGACAGGCAGCAAAGAGCCCTGAGCAGGAGAAACAAGCCCAGCCAAACAACCCTGACTGTGACATCCAGCCAGCTGATTTTTCTGACCATAGTCTGTTAAAATCCCCTTCAGGATAGTCTATGCTTGTCACAACAAGAACACCTTCTCTTCCCTCCCAGACTGTTGACGTAGCTCATTGCTGAGTGCTCCTCTGTTTGCAGATGTTCTATATTTTCCTGACATGAAGTTTCTTAACATCCCTTTTAAATTGTCTTTATGCTCACAATGTTGATGCATAATCTCTTTTTTCCTTGAGAAGTTCCTGTAAGTGCCTGGTGCAATGATGAGATGAAAGCCTTCTTTGTGTTCCTGCCAATCCACTTTGTATGCCTCTGTTTGTCACCTGCAGATGAAAGCTCAGGGATGTTGTTTTGAGCTAGGCTATGAAGTAGAGACTCAACTGGAGGCAAGGACAGGAGGAAAACATGAGCAAAGCAACCACCTAATTCATGACAATCCCAGCACTAGGCGCTGTGAAGCTTTGCCCAAACAAGAATCCCTACCCAAAGCCTCTCAGGGTGGTTTACACGAGTGCATCACACTTCAGAGTGGGTGGACATGAGGCCAGGTCCTGCAGCTCAGCCCATGAGGGGACAGCTTGTTAAGCTGCAGTCACTTGGCAGCTCTGTGCTCACTTCTGACTCAGCAGGAACATCATATTTGGCAAAACATTTTTCTTTCCAAATAAAGGACATCCCCAAAGGTTTTGAACTGTCTTGAGCTGGTGAAACCCAGTCATAGAAATCATGGCTTCAAAATGACACCTTTAAACAATGCCAGTAGAGCCTTTCATCAAACACGGGACCAAGTTTCCTTGGTTCATTTTTAGCCAAAGAGAACCCAGTTCAAGCTAAAGCAGAATCATACCTGTGACAGACAACAAGACAAGCTAGATGGACACTGCCATGTAGGCAGACCAGTGATAGTTTATATCCCAAGTCACTCATGTTGTAACTGGGGACAGCTGAAGCTTTGTGCCCTTGGTGGTTCCTCTGAATCCTTCCCCACCTCCACGCACCACAGCAAGCTTCCCATCATCATCTGCCTGCACTTGCTTGCCAGGAGAGCCCATCATTACTCACCTATAGAGCAGGGCAGTCCCTCAATACAGCCTTTCCCATTTACTGGCCACCTGTATGCTGATGGGGAGGCCAGTGAACACCTGATGAAGAAGATGATGTTCATCTCCATATGTGACCACACCAGGGCAGAGTAGAGGAGGAGAGGAACCTACCATGACCTGCTAGTCACACCCTTAATGCACCTCAGGAGACCATTGACCTTGTTGGCCATGAAGACACACTGCTGGATCATGGTGAACTTGCCCACCAGCACTTCCATGTCATCCTCTGTGGAGCAGCTCTTCAGCAGGTCAACCCCTAGCCTGTCCTGGTCCATGAGGTTATTTCTCCCCAGGTGCTCCCCAGATCTCCTGGGAGAGTTTCTAGCTTGTTGCTACTCCAAAGCTGTTTTTACACCCATTAGGAGCCCAAGTGGTGCCTTTGCTGGGCATGACACACTCTGCTTTGGGCCTCTCTCTGTGGAGTGGTATGTAATGCTTGTGCACCACAGAGCCCAGAGGACTGCTGCAGTGATGAGCACAAGTGAAATGATAGTTGAGGTTAGATGCATTAGAGCATGTCCAGAGAAGAGCAATGAAGCTGGTGAAAGATCTAGAGCACAAGTGTTGTGAGGAGCAGCTGAGGGCACTGGGGTTGGTTAGTCTGGAGAAGAGGAGGCTCAGGGGAGACCTTAGCTCTCTCTACAGCTCCCTGAAAGGAGGTTGGAGTGAGGTGGGGGTAGGTCTCTTCTACAAGGCAACTAGTGATAGGACAAAAGGATTTGATGTCGAGTTGTGCCAGGGGAGGTTTAGCTTGGACATTAGGAACAATTTCTTTCCTGAAAGAGTGGTTAAACATTGGCCCAGGCTGCCCAAGGCAGTGGTGAAGCCACAAGCCCTGGGAAGATTGAAAGGACATGTAGATATGGTTCTGAAGGACATGAGTTAGTGGTGACCTGGCAATGCTGGTTAACTGTTGGACTTGATGATCTTAAAAGGTCTCTTCCAACCAAAACAATGATTCTATGGAGTGGTATTGGCTGGGCACAATCTAACATCTTCCTCCTGAGGAAAAAGACTTGGCGAGGCCTTCAGCCATGTCAGGAGGAGCAGGCAGCTGCTCAGGATGCTGCTGGAGGTCTCTTTGCCTGCTCAGCCAGGCACTGGCAGAGAACAAGTATGGAAATGCCTTGGCTATATGTGGCCAGGAGGCTGCCCTGGGTGGGCAGAGAGCCTGCTGGCTGAGGGAGCAGCGAGGGCTCTCCAGGGTGGCATTGCACGGGTAGCTCCAACAGCATTTTTGCAGCTAACCTGTGGTATGGGACTTCCCAGTGCCTGTTGGGGTTTTCCAGTGGGGTGGAGTTCCCTTCTGCTGCTCAGTTGTTCCCCCAAGGCAGAAGGTGCCTGGGAAACCCTGGACATTTAAAGCTGTCAAATGCTCACCTTCTCTCTTGGAGTGAATGGCATGCTCAGCCCAACCTGTCCAAAAGCAGGAATGCTGCACCAGTGCACAGGATTCTACCTGGAGAGCTGGTGCCCACCTCCTGGCCAGCCACAGACCCTCCATGCCTTGAATCTAGGAGAGATGAGGTTTGGGAACCTTGTTGAGTTTCAGGTCAGGTTTTCTGAGCTGAGGGCCATGTTGATCATGGCTAGTCTGCCCATGGGTAAGGAGCTTCATGAAGGATCATTCCCCTCCATGCTTGCAAGGTCAGCTGGGACCAGAACACAAGATGTCACCCAGCTGACATAGTCTAGCCCTGGTCTGGGGCTGTGAGCTCAGGTAGACTTTAAATCCTTGGAGGGATTGAAAAGCCATGGAGATGTGGTGACATGGTTTAGTGGTGACTTAGCAGTGTTGGGCTAATGGTTGGACTTGATGATCTGAAGGGTCTCTTCCAATGAAACAATTCTCTGATTCCATGATTCTGATCAGCTGGGATGATTTCTGGATGCGTCCTGGTACCTGGATCCCCATCCACAGCTCAGCATGCCCTAGCCCATCTGTGAAATGGAATCCCAGCAGAATGAACTACTCCTCTGCTTTCTCTGGCCAAACTTGTCTCATCTGTGTGGGGTGCAGTTCATTGAGCTAGTTGATATGTGCCATGTCCTCTTCCTCTATTTGAGAAATGGATAGGCTGCTGAGTTCATCATGTGATGGAAAAGAGAGGAGAGAAGAGACATTGTCTGGCATGTCTCCATCTCTGCAAAGGCTGTGGGATGGAAAGAGGAAGCAGTAAGCTCCATTCCATGGCATTCCATGGTACCCAGGTGGCTCTGGCTCAGCTGTGCTGCTGCTGGAGTGACACACTGGAGCACAGGAGCTGCCTTTTCCTCTTGGTGGGGGAAAACCCAGGTTTCCCTGCAAGCTGAGAAGGTATCCTTATGGTGACAAAGCCATAAGGCATGATCCTTGATAAGCTGGCTTCCACACAGCCTGAGCCTGCTCTGAAGGAATGAACAGGCTTTCTGCATGGCCTCTTTGGACTCACCAGGGGAGGCTCAGAGCTCTCTGTCAGGCCTTTGTGCATCAGATAGGGGTGCTAAGCTAATGCAAATGCATGGTAAATCAATGACATGCCACTACTAATAGGTGTTAATTAAAGCACGACAGGCTGCAGCTCCTCTGCATTGTAAGGAAGGAGAATTGGCTGCTGTGGCATCAGGCAAAGGTGGCTCATAGGTGTGAGGGTAAAAGCAAACCTGTCCTAGAAGTGTCTGGGGAGTGGGGATGTGAGCAAGGAGTGGTGGAGTTTGGAGGGAGAAGGCAGGGACTGGAAAACAGCAGCAGAAGCTGCACTGCCATGGGACGTGGGAGAAGAGAAACACCTCCAGGGCTGGTGAGGCAGGAGAAGGACATTGGGGAGAGCAGTACCTGGGGAAGAGAGGTGAGATGGATGGTGGCCAAAGCTGCTGGAGCTGAGACCTGGATGACTTCATGAACTCCCTGTCCACAAAGGGACTTTCAGTAAAACAAACACAAATGCTGAGGGAGGCACTCACAAGGCAAAACCAAAGGGAAGTCAGGAGCTGAAGGGATCTATGGGAAAATGTGGCCCAAGGCTGACCACCCAGGCAGGGCTCTGCTCTCCTGGGGCTGAAGGAGGGCAGGGCTCTGCTGTGGTGCAACAGCAACTGTGCCACATGAGCATCACACAATCATTAAGGTTGGAAGAGACTTCTAAGATCATCAAGTCCAACCATACCTATCACCCTCATGCCACTAAACCATGGCCCTAAGTACCACATCTAGACATTTCTTAGACCCCTCCAGGGATGGTGACTCCAGCACCTCCCTGGGCAGCCTGGACCCATGCCTAACAACCCTTTCAGTGAAAAACTGTTCCTAATATCCAATCTAAACCTTCCTTTGTGCAACTTGAGGCCATCTCCTCTTGTCCATTCAGTGTTAACCTTGTAGAAGAGACCTACCCCCATCTCACTTCAACCTCCTTTCAGGGAGCTGTAGAGAGAGCTAAGATCTCCCCTGAGTCTCCTCTTCTCCAGACTAACCAACCCCAGTTCCCTCAGCTGCTCCTCATCAGACTTATTCTCCAGAGCCCTCACTAGCCTCATTGCCCTTCTCTGGACACCCAATTAGATGGTCTTGGACAGGAGACCCCTGGTGGGATGGTGATTCCTTTTAGTTCCCATCAACTCCACCCTGGTGATCCTGCTGTCCAGTCTGCCACCACCATCCATAGCCATGGATTTTAGAGCAGAGTGATAAGGTTTCCACAGGGCTGAGCAGTCCCAGAAGTGAGTGCCTCAGGGGTGAACTCCTCGTGTCTGTGCTTTAATCCAGGCCTCCAGGAGACTTCCTAGCATATAACATTTTGCTCAGATATGTTAATTGAAATTTAATTGAAACTGGTTGACTAGGAGCTCTCAGAGGGCTTGAGAGCTGGAGAAGTGACAGTCAACCAAGGAGAGCATTGTACTGCAAGGCAACCATCTGTGCTCCTTAGGGTCTGGACCTAGGCTTAAAATAGTTATCAATTCTCTGAAAGGAAGCATGGCAAGAAGATCTGTGGATTGCACTTCGTTTGGAAGAGAAAGAAGCATGCATGAACAGCAAGGTGATTTGAAAGGGAGGGTATGGCTTGATCTATTCTCAGTGCTTTGGAGGGAATGGTGTGAGAGCAATGTGCTACCTGGATGAGAAACCAGGAGCCAGAGTTGTGGAAAGAGTCAGTGTTAGCCCAGAGAAGCTGTGGAATTGTTCCAGGTCAGGTTGTCTGGGGCTTTTAGCAGCCTGCTCTAGTGCAAGGTGTCCCTGTTCATGGCAGGACATTGGAACTAGATGAGCTTTAAGGTCCCTTCCAACCCAAACCATTCTGTGACTCTGTGAAAGGTCTGAAAGCATGGAGAGAGCTGATGGGAAGGTGAAGATGAGTTTGCATGGTGATATGGTTGCAGGAAAGGCTAGAAGAACTTGGGAATGCATGCAAGAGAGCCAGAAGAGAACAGAGACCACCCATCTAGGGAATCAGCTCCACCAGAAATATCTCACTAGGTGGGAACATCTGGAACCTTATACTGACCCAGACTGGCAGTGTTGGAGCCATCAGACCTGAAGCCTATTATAAGGTTTCTGTGGTACCCCACAGGCTGTCGAGTCAAAGCTGGAGGGGATGTCTCTCAGCATCCAGCCTGGCTGCATCCCTCCTCACCAGCATCATCCCTTCCCTTGAGCAGGATTCTCTGGAAATGCCCAGGAGATAACAGCTGAAGGCAGAGGGAGGCTCCCTGTTATTGATAGGCTCTTCCTGACAGGGCTGGAGGAAGTTTCCTGGCTCCTTGCAGAGATGACACCCAGTGTTACACCCACTGCCTGCAATCTGAAGTGAATTACTGAAGTAGTTAGGGAGCAGGATTGCCCTGAAATTTGTTTCCATCCCATCACTGTAATTTGGTTGTCTATGGGCATTAGCTCCACAACCTAACAACCAAAGCCTCTGAAATACCTCCATGAGAATTAGGGTTCTATAAATTAACTGATTGCTGATAAAGCCTAATTATAAATTAGGTCTTACTATCAGAAGCTTCTGAACTGCACTGAATGAATTAAAGCTGAAGGAGCAGAAATATCTCAGTTAACCCTGTGAACTCTGATCAAGATGTGCAGAGAGGCTGTGCTCAGCACTGCTGCCTGCCTGAGCCCAGCAGGGCTCTGCCCTCTGCCAGCCTCCCCTGGAGCCATGAGCCTGGTACACACAGCTACAGACTCCTCTTTACTCCTTGCTCTGCTGTCTGACCAGGCAACAAGCTGATCCCTTCCCCAGGGGTGAGAGCACTTCTCACCTGGTTGCAGTAACCTGGCTGACAGCAAAGATGCTCAGGGGAGGGAGAGTGGGGTTGGGGAAGACAGTGAGGTGGAGGGATCAGAAGTAGCTTTCCTCACACTTAGAGTCAGAGAATTGTTCTGGTTGGAAGAGATATTTAAGATCATCAAGTCCAGCCATTAATCAGCACTGCCAAGACACCATTAAATCATGTCTCACAGCTCCACATCTACACATCTTTTCAGCCAGGGCTAGTGACTCCACCACTGCCCTGGGCAGCCTGGGACAGGGCTTGACAACCCATTCAGGGAAGGANTGGAGAAAATTCTAATTCTCACAAGCCACTTGCTAACCCTTGGCCTGCAAATCCTCAGTGTGACCTCAGTGGCACTGTGCACACAGACACAGAGGCTGTAGAGCTACAGGCTCCTTGAAGCACTGAAAGGCTGCAAGGTCTCCCTGGAGTCTTCTCTTCCCCAGGCTGAACAAGCCCAACTCTCTCAGCCTGTCCTCCCAGCAGAGAGCTTCCAGCCCTCAGATCATTTCTGTGTCCTCCTCTGGCCTCATGCCCCAGCTCCATGTCTCTGCTGTGCTGAGCACTCCAGAGCTGAACCCAGCACTGCAGCTGAGGTCTGCCCAGAGCAGAGCAGAGGCACAATCCCCTCCCTGCCCTGCTGCCCATGCTGCTGGGGATGAGCCCAGGACACACTTGGCTTCTGGGCTGTGAGCACACGTTGCCAGCTCATGTCCAAATTTTCACCCACCAGTATCCCCAAGTCCTTCTTCCCAGGAGTGCTCTCTATCCCTTCATCCCCCAGCCTGGATTGGTACCAAGAATTGCCCTGACCCAGGTGCACTTGACCTTGTTGAACCTCATGAGGTTCATATGGGCCCAAAATATGATGGAATCCTTCTAGGAGAAAGATAATGACTGTGAACTAGACTCTCCTCAATGATTTTTGTGGTCACCTGGGCATCTCTGCTGCTTGGCTAGGGCAGTCACCTGCCTATGTGTGGTGGCTCATACCCTTCTCTGTGGGAAGCAGATGACTTTGTGTGTCCTGGTGACCCTGTGCAGCTGTAAAGAGAAAGGCATTGCTTGATCCCTATGACCACCACTCTGCTTCTCACTCACCACCTCCCTACAGGTCTATTTGAACTCCAAGGTGGCTCTTCCTGGGGATGTCTGGCCACTCCTGGAGCTGTAGTAGAGAGTGCAGGAAAAAGTGCAGGGACCTTGGGAAGTACACCTTCTCAAGCAGGTGATCACCAGATACCAGCTGAGGAGCAGGATCCAGTGAGTGTGCTGAGAAAATAGCACCCATCTGCTCCTCCAGCATGGAGAAGTCATCAGTTGGCTTTTGAAGGAGAAGGTCCATGTAAAGCTATTTTCATTCCTCCCCAGCAGAGCACACAGATGGACTAGGATTGTTTTCAGGATGACAAGGATTTGCTTCTTCTATTTACCAGTGCAACCAAACACTTAGTTATAAAAGCTGCTGAAATTAAGTAGAGGTGAAAATGAAGATGAATATGCTCATGTTTGCCAGCACTGTGAAATGTTTTTACTCTAAAAGACTCATTCCATGACAATATCCTGTAAGAGAACATTAGTGCTCCCATCATGACCTCCAAACCTGCTCAGAAAGGAGAAGCAGCTCATTGCTCTTCACTCTCTTAAGGAAAGTTATAAACCCCTAAGAATTGAGTTTACACTTTGATTGTGGGAAGACAACATGTGACAGCATCATTCTATGGCTCAGTGTACAGATTCCTCTAGATTACAGACTCCTGACAGGACATACCTCTGCCTGAAGGTCATGGAGATGTGTTGCTTTCTGGATTTTTCTCTGCTCTGGAACATCTGAGGAAACAAAAATTCTCAGGGACATTTAGGTTGCTTCTACCATGCAGAGTTAAACCAGCCCAGCTGAATCCATTCAAGTAGTGTCAAGGCATTTTTGGTGTGGCTGATGTGATCTATTTCAAATGAGCTTAAGCTTCTTCCTCTTTGTTGTAGGCAGGGTGAAAGAGGCCTGGCTGATACAGGAAGCAGAGCATATAGAATCAGAGAATTGTGTAGATTGGAAAAGATCTTTAAGAAAAAGTCCAACCATTAACCAGCACTGCCAGGTCACCACTAAACCATATTCCATACCACCACATCTCCGTGGCTTTTCAAACCTTCCAGGGATGGTGACTCCACCACTGCCCTGGGCAGCCTGGGCCAAGAAATAACAACCCTTTCAGGGAAGGAATTGCTCCTAATGTCCAACCTACCTCCCCTGGCACGACTTCAGACTATTTCCCCTTGTGCTATCATTTGTTCCTTGCTCTTGTCCTGTCACTTGTTCCCTGGGAGAAGAGACCAACCCCCACCTTTCTCCAGCCTCCTTCCAGGGAGTTGCAGAGAGTGAGAAGGTCTCTCCTGAGCCTCCTCTTCTCCAGACTAACCAACCCCAGTTCCCTCAGCTGCTCCTCACAACACTTGTGCTCTAGAGCCTTCCCCAGCTTCCTTGCCATTCTCTGGACACACTGCAGCACCTCAGTGTCCTTCTGGGAGTGATGAGCCCAAAACTGAACCCAGGATTCAAGATGTGGCCTCATGCTTGCATTGAACTTGGAAACCTGGAGCAGACTGTGGCAGTTCAGACAGCCCACAGCAGGAAAACTGCCTGGTGTTCTTCCCTTTGCAGCTCTCACCAGCTGAGCTGCAGGAGCTGCAGGAGGAAAATGTCACCAGCTGGCTGGAAAACTCTTCAAAGAACACGGCACAGGGAAGCCTGGACCTTGCTTTGAAACTCCCTACTTAAATATTGAATGTCCTGGCAGCACTGTCTCAGGAAGGTTTAGCACGAGGTGCTGCTGAACTCCAGTAAGTTTCTAGAGCTGTTGTGAAAACATGTGGCTGGTGTTTCTCAGTTATCTGGCAGAATGGGTGATGGGGGACAGCAGTCACGGCCTTACTGCCATCTAAATGGAGGTGAGTGTAAGGATTTTCCTCAGGACTGCTGAGATTTTCATAGAATCATGGAATGGTTTGGGTGGGAAACATTTCAAGGTCATATAGCCCAACACCTCTGCACTGAGCAGGGACATCTCCAACTAGACCATGTTGCTCATAGCCCCAAACAACCTGACCTGGAGCAGTTCCAGGGATGGGGCATCTGCCACCTCTCTGGGCAACCTGGGTGTAAAATACCCTCAGTGTAAAATATTTCTTCCTTCCATCTAGTCTAAATCTCTCTCCTTTAGTTAAAACCATCACCCCTTGCCCTGTCACAACAGCTCCTGCTAAAAAGTCCCTCTCCATCTTTCTTCTAGGCCTGAAAGACTGCAAGGCCTCCGTGGAGCCTTCTTGTCTCCAGGCTGAACAACCTCTACTCTCTCAGCCTTTACTTTGTTGCTAACAGAAGCAAGAAAATCTGGAAAACTGCAAACTGGAGTCCGTCCCAGGCTGTTCAACTTGGGTTTCTGCCTCCTGAGCTGCTCCAGGAGGAGCTCTTGCAGACACTTTCCCAGCCTGGCACTGGGCACCAGTGAACGATGCTGAGCCACTCTGGGGCTTGCTCTTTCCAGCAGCCACTTTCCCACTTTGCAAAGGGTCAGTCTTCATTTTCTCCTTCAGTCTGTGATTGTTGTCAGTCCTGAGGCTGCCTGGTGCTAAGACCTTAAGCTAAATACCAGCACTGGTGGCAGGAGAAGTCGCTGTCTGTGGGCTCTCCTGTTATCTGCTGGGCACTGCAGGTAACTCCGTGGAGTTGTGTTGTTGCAGCTTTACAGAGTGTTCATGGGGAGCTGCTTTTCTTTCAGTATTGGCCACTTCAGCAAAAGCAGCAGTTAAGGCAGACACTTGCACAGATGGTGCTGTCACCATCCCCTAAACATTTCACAGCTTGGAATGGGAACTCCTCATCCCAGACTGGCTGCCATGGAAGATTCTCGGGGACTCCTTTCTGAGCCAGGCTCTAGGGAAGTGCTCAGCTTAGCAGCAGTGTCCTCTCCACTTTCTGACTGAGGACCCAACCACAACAACCACAGCAGGACAGTCCAAGACAGAGAAGAAGTTGAGAGAGGGTCCAGAGGAGGGCAGAGCAAAGGGAAAGGGAAAGTGGGATGTCCCCCACCCTCCTGACCCAAGAGGAGCTCAGAGCTGGTGGGCTCTGCTTGGCACCTGGGGCTGAGCTTGTGTCAGTTTGGGTTTCCTCTCCTCCCTCACAGTGCTAGTCCATTCTCCAGTGCGGAGCCCTCCATGGGTCTGTCAGGTCAGGCTTGCTGCAGGACACATCTCTTCTATAATCTGAGTGCATGGTCAATACAGAGCACTCTGCTGCTGTTCTCCAGCAACTGGGATCTATAATCCATGGAATATTCAACATCTCTTCCCACACCTTTCTGATGGTGTAAGGGGGAAGGACTGTGTCCTGCTCTAATCCAGCAGTGTGCATCCTGCATACCATGGATCTGTTGTCTTTCCAACCATCTCTGTATTACAGCAATGCTGCATCTCTGCAGCTGGGCTGCCAAGCTTCAGCCTTCCCTCAGTGCTGTCATTGAAGAGGAACACAACACCAACAACATCCTATTACCACTACAAAGTGACAGGGCTGTAGCTGTGTCTGTGCTAATGTGCTGCACTGTAGGGTAATTACAAATGCTTTTCATACATACACCTCTTTTTTGTTTGTTTTTTGATGTGAGAGGGAGAAGTCTGAAGAGACTCTGAGCTAGTAGCACTGCATGAAAGCCTTGTTCTCCAGGAGCTGCTTGGCTGAGCACCAGCAAGTCATCTTGGAGCTTCAGTCCCATCACCTGCACAGGAGCCTGTCTGACATAGACCTTGTCATGCTCTGGGTCATGTCAGCCCTGTTTCATAAATAAAGGATTAATAAGTGACATACAGAAAGGCTCTGCTTGGCTGTTTTCTCTTCCAGACACCCAATCCAAATATCCATGGGAATGGCAAAATGGCCCTGAGACAGCATCAGTGGACATTGAACCCCTCAGTGCACATGTGTGTGTCAAGGCACACAGCTGTATTTTGTCTGGCCCTTGGTATGTCAAGGTAAAAATTAAGCACCATCTATCAGATCCAAATATTTAACATTAGTGTATCATACTTCAGCATCCTTAAATAGCAATCAGGACATTTCTTATACTCTAATGCAGATTTTTAATACATGGTACATAGAATCATTGAATGGATAAGGTGAGAGGGGGCCTTTCAAACTCATCTACTCCAACCCCCGTACAGTTAGCAGGGACATCTCCAAACAGATCAACTTCCTCAGAGCCCCAAACAACCTGACCTGGAACAGTTCCAGGGATTGGGCATCTACACCTCTCTGGGCAACCTGATGGTGCAATAGTGATGTGTTGCTATTCAATCTAAGGCAGCAAAGATAACACAAGTTACTACTAAGCAGTGAGCCTGGCATAGGCCCTAGGAAAATAATGGTACCACCACAGACTAAAAATGAACAAGTTTTGGTTCCTGTGGTTTTATAACCATTAGATCCTGTCAAACAAGTCCAATTTCCTTATTTTTTGCCCAAAGTGGGATTTGATTTGGTGCAGTAGATGTTTGTGATGCACCTGACTAAGCAGCATGGGCCCATTCCTGTCACGAATGCAAAGCCAAGTGCCAGCTTACCCATCTAATGGCAAAAAAGAGCTCCTGGAACACAATGGCTCCAAAACTGGATTGAGGACCACTGGGAGCAAAGGCCATGCTGGTACATGAGGAGTTAATGCTGTCTGGGGCATGCCAACACAGGGAGCAGTAGGAGTGAGGGAAGATTCCTTCCCTCCAGGTGCAAATGCTGCACCAAGCCTGGGCTATGAGGCTGCAGCCTGAGGTTTGTGCTCCTAAAAGGGTGCAGGAGCTGGAGAAGGCTCAGAGAAGAGCCAGAAAAATCATTTGGGGATGGGAGAAGATGCTCCTCAGTGAATTATTTTTAAAAACACAATCTATTTGGATGTAGAAAGGAAGAGTGAGAGGTGACTTGATTAGTGTGTAAGTACCTTCATGGGGAGAAAATACCAGGTACCAAAGGGCTCTTTAATTTGATGGAGAAAGGCATAATAAGAACTAATGGCTGGGAGCTGGGAGCTGAAGCTGGAGAAACTCAGATTAAATAAGTGACAAGGTTTTAACAATGGAGCTGATTAAACACTGGCACCAAGTCCTGAGGGAAGCTGAGGGTCCTCTGTCTCCTGATAGCTTCTGTTCAGGCCCAGACTTCTTTTCTGGAAGACATGCTCCAGCCTAACATCAAGGATTTACTTCTTACTGCCCAGAGCTCGGTCTCAAGAAGGCCTGAAAACTGCCATGGAAAATTGCTTTCCCACCTGGATGTTCTACTTAGGGCCATGGTTTAGTGGCATGGTAGTGATAGTTATGGTTGGACTTAATGATCTTAGAGATCTCTTCCAACCTTAATGATTTGAGCAAACAGTGCACACTGGCAGCCCAGAAGGCTAATCGCATCTTGGGCTGCAGCAAGAGAAGCGTGGCCAGCAGAGCCAGAGAGGTGATTGTGCCTCTGCACTCTGCTCTGCTCACACCTCCTCTGCAATACTGGGTCNTTGTGCCAAGGCTAAAGGGATCTCGTCTAATGAAAGATATTTTAATAGCACATTCAGGTCAACAGGGCTTATGGAGGTGGCTGGAGAGCTGCCAGCCCAGGGTCTCAGTTGGGTCTCTTCAGCATCTGAGACCACTCATTTAGCATAAATGTTCTGCCATGCTGCTGGTACCTCTTTTTCCATTCCTCCAGCCCTCTGCAGTGACACAAGTTGCTGTCACAGCTTACAGAGAGGTTCATCCTCCCAGAGCCATTTGGTGGTCCTCTGAAGTTGCATGTCTCCCTGAGCTCTGCTAGAAGGTGAACACATCTCGTCCCCAGGCTAAGGGGCAGGTGTGTAAACCAGCCCCAGTGACGCAGCCATGGACTGAGCTCTGCTTATCCACACAAAGTGGAGATCTACCTGCAACCCCATTCATGTTTCTCTTTGGTGACCTCTTTTCATTCCACACTGCTAAATAATACTAAAATCATCTGCTCTTGGAAAACAAGCAAACAAACAAACAACAAAGGAAGCTTTCCTTGCCCAGGCTGTGTGCAGGAGGTCATCTTTGCTGTTGTGCTGTGAGAGTTTCAATGTATCTCCAATTCCTTTAGCCACAAGCAGCAATGTCACTGTCACTGTGACTCCCTTTGCAGGGCACAGGCATTGGCACTGATTTTGCTTGGCCAGCTTGAATATCCTCTGCTATCCCTCCACCTGCCTCTAAATATTTCAGTGTCCCAGTCATGGAGCCAAAGCAATACTAGGTGACCTCTCTGATGGCTTATTCACCATCAACAATGAGCAGTGGAAGAAAAATGCCCCTGTGAATCCTTCAAAAGCCATCAGTGGGTAGAAGCATGCTCTCTGGTAGGTGCATTTGTGATAGCAGGGCATATTTATACAACACAAACTGTTGAGAGATGATTTTTGAGAGAAGGAGAAATGCAGCAGTACTGGAGTGAGAGGTCACTCCTGTGCTACTCCAGCTGTTTCAGGGAGCTACCAGGAGCCTTGCCCCTGTGGTGTGTGACAGGGTTTAGCCATGAGACTAAGGCATTGCCATGAGCTGCTGGTGGCAGCAGGAAGGTCACAGAATCACAGCATGTTAGGCGTTGGAACTCCTGTGGCCCCTGGTGCCATAACTGTGCCCACAGCAGAGGGAGCATTAAACTCATTGGCCATGGGAAAGTGTGGGGAGTGATACCCATGTTCCTAGAATCCTTGGATGGGTAGGATGAGCTCATTAGCCTTCTGGCAGTCATCCTAGGAGAAGGACAACTCTGATTCCAAACCCAGGCAGATGGAGCTTGTTTAGCCCTGGAAGGCCTTCCAGCTAAGAGGTTAAACCTCTGTCCTAAGGACTTGGCTGCCAGTGTCCAAGCTTGCTAGGCCCTGGCAGATGAACCTTAGGACTAAAGGGTGGGTCCAGCTCTGCACATGCTGTGTCTCACCTAAAAAAATCCCTTGTGCAGGCTCAAGGGTGCTATCTGCTATCCTCTTTTTATCAGCGCGCTTGAAAAAGGCGCTGAGGAGGAGCATGGATGGAGCCCTCCCTGGAGCTTCATTCGCCAAGCCTAGCCACGACGACGAGGGGCTGGAGGGACCTCTGGAGATCATCTAGTGCAAACCCCCTGCAAGAGCAGGAGAACCTAGAGCAGCTTGCACAGGATGGGTCCAGCTGGGTTTGGAATATCTCCAGAGATGGAGACTCCAGCAGCTCCCTGGGCAGCCTGGGCCAGTGCTCCAGCACACTCCAAGGAAAAAAGTTCCTCCTCCTGTTCAGATGAACTTGCTGAGTGCTAGTTTGTGCCCATTGCCTCTAGTGCTGTCCCTGGGCACCACAGAACAAAGCCTGGCCCCAGCCTCCAGACTCCCACCCTGTAAGTATTGCTAAGCATTGCTCCATGGGCAGGTGACAACTCCATGGTGCTGCACAGGGTCACCAACACTGAGCCATGGGAGTTGGAGTCTCAGGGCTGAAAACAGGACAATAAAAGCAGGCTTGGGTTACCCCCGTGGTGATCAGGACTTAGCAAGGGGTGAGGTGCTGAGGTGACATTCTCAAGCAGCATCAGTGACTCCTTCTTCAGAGAACAGGGAAGAGGAGAAGCAACCTTTGATTTAGTCCAGAAGAGTCCAGGAGATCTGATTCAAGGTCTCATCATCAAGAAGTGGCTCCATAAGAGTGACTGGAATAGAGTGAAGTTCAGTTTTCAGTAGGAGAAAAAGCAGAAATCACTCTGATAAAGTTTAAAGGGAAATTAAAACAACAAAAATGAGGAGACTCTTTAAAAGGGAATTTAATGGAAATGGCTGGAAGGGTAAAATGACTGCAAGTGGTAGGGATACTTCTGAAAAACATTGTATTAGAAGCTCTAGAACATGATTAGAAAACTTGAAATGGACCAAAATATTCCTGGCCACGGCTCTGCAGCAGCAGGAAAGAAGCAAGTAGGACTAAAAGGATAGTTTTCAAATGAGAAAAATAAACTCTGGCAAGTTAATGTAAAAGCATATTAACACGGGCCAAAAACGTCCTTGAGAAAGAACTTGCTAAAGACATCAAAACTAATGATAAAGTATTTTTTCTCAGGCATGAGAAGGTGAGTACATGCCACAGGGCTGGAACAGCTGATGGGAGATCAGAACTCAAGGGGAGAGCTGTGAAGAAAGGGCACAGCAGGGATGTTAAATAAACGGAGGAATTCAGTAATGCTCCCAGGCAGGAAATTCTCACTACAAGGGATGAGGCTAAGGAACTGGTTTATATTTTAGGCTCAAAATTAAAAGTTGAATAATCAAAATTCATCCAGACCAGATGGTGTTTTCCAAAGAGCTGTGAAGGAATGAGAAAATGAAATTCCAGTCTGTTAACTGTGCTGGGAAATCTGCCTGTCCAACCCACCTAGGCACCAGAGGTTAGGAGATGGAGATTTTTTCCAATTTATTACCAAGAGTTGAAGGGGAAATATGGAAACATGCAAAGCTGTGAAATGGGGAGTCTGGTTTTTTACAAGGCAAGCTGGAAGACATTACAATAAAGAGTGAAATAAACAGGCACATAAGGCAGAATAAGATGTTACCTGGTCCAAAACTGACCAACAAAGCACTTGTAAATCCTGAAGGTGAGAGCATATGTAGCCTTGGGCACTTGGACTTCCAAAAAGCTTTTGGTAAAGTCTCATGGGGTAAAAGGAAAGGTTCTTGCAGGAATAACAACCTTTATGTCTCAAGAGAGTAACAGTGGAGTCAGGGGAAGCAGCCTACAGCAGTAGATTAATCAGTGCCAGGGAACCTTCCTGGGCAGTGGAACCCAGTCATGACAGCATCACACTGGGAGCTTTTGAGCATGGCCTTGGCACCTTACTGAGCAGTTCAGAGGCTCTAGAGGACACTGGGAGCAGCCCAGGGCAGGCCCCTCTGGTCAGTGTGGGTAGGCAAGGGTTAATCCACCCCTGGACATGTGTTACACCATGCCTGATGTGTAATATGAAGATGTAGATTTAATCTCTGTAGAGAGTTCCTGGGAACATCAGCACAATCCTTGCTAGTGATCCTAAAGGAAATGTTAGGGGAAAAAAGAAAACCTTAGGAACAAGGAGAAAACAACACACTGCATGTGTAAATCCAGGGAATGGACACATTGTCCTACTGAAACTGACCTCAAAAATCCTTTGGCAGACTAGAAAAGCTTTAGAGATGGGTAAGAAGGATAACCAGAGATATGGAATCACAGAAGCATTAAGGTTGGAAGAGACCTCTAAGCTCATCAAGTCCAACCATACCTATCACCCCTATGCCACTAAACCATGTCCCTAAGCACCACATCTAGATGTTTCTTAAACTCCTCCAGGGATAGTGACTCCAGCACCTCCCTGGGCAGCCTGGGCCATGCCTAACAACCATCACTTTCATAGCAGGAGATTTTAGAAGGCTACCACACCTCAGCTTGGATGGCTGCAGAGGGAAGAGAAAGATCGTGGTGGACAAAGATCCACAGAATGAGTGACACAGAAGCAGTGAGCAGAGAACAGTTATTCCCTGTTTTCCCAAACACAAACCACTGCAATCAATGTCTCAAATTACCAGGCAAGGAGATTAAAACCAGCAAAGGAAGATCTCCTGAGAATTCATAATTACACTTCATAACATGATGTCTGAGCATCTCGTGGAGTCCAAGGGTATAAATAGCTTCAGGAGACTGGAATATCTCTGTGAGGAGGAAAGGCTGAGAGCCCTGGGGCTGCTGAGCCTGGAGCAGAGCAGAGCCAGAGGGGAGCTGCTCCATGCTGAGCAAGAGCTGAAGGGTGCAGGGGGCAAGAGGCTGGGGCCACACTCTGCTCAGTGGTGCCCAGGGCCAGGCCAAGGGGCAATGGGCACAAACTGCAACCCAGGAGGTTCCATCTGAACAGGAGGAGAAACTTGTTTGGTGTGAGGGTGCAGAGCCCTGGCCCAGGCTGCCCAGAGAGCTTGTGGAGTCTCCTTGTGTGGAGAGATTCCAAAGGCACCTGGAGGTGATGCTGGGCAAGGTGCTGTGGGTGACCCTGCTGGAGCAGGGGGGTTGGACTGGATGATCCCCAGAGGTCCTCTACTATGCTGGTATGCTGTGAAAACAGTGAAACCAGTTTATGGATAAGAAGGATGTTTTCTGAAGAACAGTGTTCAGCAAAATCTCCTTGAGCCACACTCTGCTGGAAGCAGGAAGACTCACCAGGGAAAGGCCATTCCATGTGTGTCCTGCTTCTTCTGACTATTGGCAGGGACAGGTGATGAGGAGGATGGGTCTGACCCAGGCTATCCCTTTGTCCATTCTTATTCCGTCCTGTGGTGACTTCCAGAGTGTAGGGATTCTCAGATAGGATTTTGCAGAAGCACTGATTACAGCAGTGGGCAGCAGTGAATTAGGATATCTGACAGCAAAAGAAAAACTTGCTTCATTCTCTTTAGAGCACTAGCAGTATGATCAGTCTGTTACAAATCTGGGACATACATTTCTCAGCAATTTCTTAGAATTAAAAAATGCCCTTTTTAGGATGCATGCTGGTGTCCCAGCTGCTCCAGCAGGGCCAGCACCATGTCTCCTAGTGCAGAGAGCTTTCGTCCCAGTGACTCCATGCTCTGAGCTTGCTGTGACTCACTGAACAAGCATCAGCACATACTCTGAGGACAGGACCAGCCCTTGACAGGGTCAGTACAGTCACTTGGCTTTCCTCTTCATTCCTCACACCCTTTGGTGCACTGAAAGCTCCTTTACCAGGTCCAGGTGAGCACACAGTCAGGTCTGGTCAGGAGAACAATATGTCTTGCAGAAGCACATTGTATCTTTGAAGAGCTTGTCATCATAAATGGGAAAAACTGGATGTGTTAGGACACCAGAGCACCAGAGCCCACCAGCCTCAAAAACACTGGAAATTACAGATAAAGGGCCAGGTTTTTGCATGGTGAGTTAGTCACCTGAGCCCCTCAAGACATATAAACCTCACCTAGTGAATTGTCTCTGGTGTTCTCAGCAGCCTACTAGATTTAGATGGGTGAAGTGCCTTAGCTATGCCCTTCACCACCCCCAGCTGTGCCCAGCCCATCTCTCAGTTCACTTCCCTCACACTGGATGTCAAAGTTGTGCATCCTCCAGCTGCAAAGCTCTCCAGACTTTTATACCTCTTAGGTGAGAAGTGAGGTCTGTGGAGATCTGAGTTCAGTTATGACCAGGCCTGGGCCAGGAGGCTGGAGAGGCCACAGCCTGATGAGCTGGGGTGAAGGAGGAACTGGAGAGGGGATCCTGGGTGAGATGACCAGCACTCCTGGTATGGGGAGATGAGCAGGGAGGTGCTGCTGCATCCGGGAACTTGATGCTCCAAGTTCAGGCTGGAGGGCCTACAGAAGCTGGCTTTCAACGTTCCTGTGGGGTTGGTGTGACTTTTTTTACCACCTTCTCCCTAAAAATATTCACTTCTGGGCCACATATGTATATTTTTTTCTTTGTCTCCAAAGAGGAAAGTCATCAGTCAGTGCCAAGCCTCTAAAAGGCATGAGCCACCAGGAGGAACAAGAAATCTCCCTGGCTGAGAGCTGCTCTCAGCAGCATGTGAGGGAAAGTCTTCTTCAGGTTCCTCAGGGAACAAGGGTCTTGAATTCAGGGCCTGTTGTGACTGGACAAGTGGTGATGGCTCTAAACTAAAAGAGGAGATTTAGACTAGATAGAAGAAAGAAATGTTTTACACTGAGAGTGGTGAGAGCCTGGCCCAGGTTGGCCAGAGAGGTGGGAGATTTCCCATCCCTGGAATCATTCCAGGTCAGGTTGTTTGGGGCTCCAAGCAACCTGATTTAGTTGAAGATGTCCCTGCTGACTGCAGGGGATTGGACTAGATGACTTCTAAATGTCCCCTCCAACCCAAACTATTCTGTGATTATATAGAACAGGTAAAAAACAGAGGGTTGTGAATCTCCTTGCCCTCACAGACTTGGTGACCTTTCTCCTAGAAGTTTTCTTCACTCTGATATATCCTCCTTGCCTCTGATGGAGCAAGGTCAGCTGCCTCTGGACTGGGGAGAACCTCTCTTCCTCCACGCCATGGGAGCAGGTTTGTGTGCAGATCCCATGCTGCACCTTCCCTTGGCAGCCTGGCTCTGCTCAGGAGCACCAGAGCTAAACTCAACCACATTGAGGTGTCACCACTTTAGTAATTTAGGTAAAAGTAACATTTTCTTGGAGAGCAGCAGCAATTACACCCTGGGGTTTGAGAAGAACATAGTTAACACTTTCTCTATCTCCAGTGTCCCCCAGCCCTCCCTCCTGCTGCAGTCAGAGCCCTGCCTCCCAGAGATGCTGCAGTGGGGAGAGGCTGAGAGAGCTGGGGCTGCTTAGCCTGGAGCAGAGCAGCCTGAGGGAGATCTGAGCAATGCTCAGCAATACTTACAGGGTGGGGCTCAGGAGGCTGGGGCCAGGCTTTGTTCTGTGGTGCCCAGGGACAGAACTAGAGGCAATGGGCACAAACTAGCATCCAGAAAGTTCATCTGAACATGAGGAGGAACTTTTTTCCTTGGAGTGTGGTGGAGCACTGGCCCAGGCTGCCTAGGGAGCTGCTGGAGTCTCCATCTCTGGAGAGATTCCAACCTGCCTGGACCCATCCTGTGCAAGCAAGCTGCTCTAGGTTCTCCTGCTCTTGCAGGGAGGTTGGACTAGATCTCCAGAGGTCCCTTTCAACCCCTAACACTCTGTCATCCTGTGAAAAAGCTCCTCAAATCCTTGTTTGGGAATGTTGCAGGTCTTTGGGAAGGAGCACCTCATAAAAACCCTGAGAGCAGTGTTGCAGTGCATTAGTGTCTGTGCCACATGAAAAGCCTGTCACTGCACCACCCAGGGAACTAATGAAGATCCCAATTATCCAGCAATAAAATATACATCTGCAGCACAGAGGGGCTTATACATTTTTAATTTTTTTTTCTCAAAAGCCAAATGCAGATAGAAAATTCTAATGGGTTTGTCATTTTGCTAGGAAGAGGATCACCACTGCAGGAAACACCCAGGAGTTCCACCCAGCTCCCCAAACCCCTGAGCAAGAGCAGCAAGGGCAAATGCAGGGTAATGAACCTGGGGAGGAATAACCCCATGGAGCAGGACAGGTTAGGGGCTGATCTGCTGGAAAGCAGCTCAGTAGAAAAAGCCTTGAGTGTCTGGGTGCCAGCAGGATGCCATGAGCCAGCAATGTGCTCTTGGGGCCAAGAAGGCCAATGGCATCCTGGGGTGCAGCAAGCAGAGTGTGACCAGCGAGGCCAGGGAGGTTCTCCTCCCCCTCTCCTCTGCCCTGGGGAGGCCACAGCTGGAGCATTGTGTTCAGTCCTGGTCTCCCCTGTTTGAGAAGGACAGGGAACTTCTGAAGAGGGTCCAGAGAAGAGGCTACTAAAGTGATTAGGGGAATTGAACACCTCTCTGATGGGGAGAGGCTGAGAGAGATGGGGCTAGCTAGCCTGGAGAAGATCAGACTCAGGGGGATCTGATCAATGTTTGATGGGTAGGTGTCAGGGGGATGGAACCAGTCTTTTTTCAGTGGTGCCCAGTGACAGGACTAGAGGTAATGGGCACAAACTTGAACACAGGAAGTTCCATCTAAACACAGGGAGGAACTTCTTTGCTGTGAGGGTGCCAGAGGTCTGGCCAGGCTGCCCAGAGAGGTTGTGGAGTCTCCATCTCTGGAGACATTAAAAACCCACCTGGACATGAACCTGTGCAACCTGCTCTGGATGAAGCTGCTTTGTCAGGGGAGGTTGGACTGGATGATCTCCAGAGGTCTCTTCCAAGCCCTAACATTCTGTGACTCTGTGAGTGCCCTGCCACAGACCCAGCACAATCACCTTCCTACCCTGCCAGCAGCTCCTTGAGCACCTGGAGGATCCTGGCAGGAGGAAACCACTTTTTTTTTTGGCAGTGACCCCATCAATCCCCACACCCTCCACGGCACATCACTGTCTAGCCAAGCCATCCTCCCCTGCCCCCCTCTCCTCCCTCTAAGCAAGCCCTTCACCGCTTCAGTCAGCTCTGTATGGCTCATGAAGAGCTTCCCTTTCACAGGGAGGTCAGAGCAGTGCAGCCTCAGGGTGCTGCCCTCTCTCCTCAGCCCCCCTGCAGCAGCAGAGGTCCTTCAGTGCTGCATGAAGCCCAGGAAGGATGAAATGACTCCAGTTGAGGGTCTCTAGTTTAATTTCCCCTCTCTCTAAGTCACAAAGTTCATCTCCGAACCCCAGCATATACCTGACTGCCTTCCTAATTACTGCTATCTTAGCTCCTCCTCCTCATCATGGCTAGGCTTCACAAACGAAGCTCCAGGGAGGGCTCTACCCACGTTTTTTACAAGCATGCTGATGGCTGCAAAGGCCAATGTGGGACAGACAAGAGCGGTTGCAAAAGGCACAGCACAAGGACTCCTTAGATGATATATTCTGCAAAACATGATTCTTTCTGCGTTGTCTTTTCTCCTCAAGAGTGATCCTGCGTGCCTGCTCAAAAACGTCAGGAGCATTAAAAATAGTGTGTGTGCAGAGCTCCTGACTGGAGGCCAGAGGAGAGCAGTTCAGGGGAGCAATATGGCCAAGGCTGAGCTGTTGTTTCAGGGAGTCCTTGCATCTCCTCTTCGGGGCTCCTCTCTTGCCACAGCCAGGGGCAAGTTGCCCATAGAGCATGATCTTAGGCAGGCAGGAGTTCTTCATCCTGGAGCCGTGAGCTGCCCAACGCAGCTGCGTTCTCAGCAGCATGGCCTCAAGGCTTGGAATTGCTGCTTGTTCTAGGACAGATGGATTATTCATATAATCTGACCAGTGGATATTTAAGATTGTACGGACACAGCGCTGATGGAAGCGCTCCAAGAGTCGTAGGTGGTGGCAATAGATGAGCCATG
>VWZO01022223.1:41497-67375 GCA_013396975.1 Bucco capensis
CAGCTGTGGCCTCCCTAGGGCAGAGTAGAGGGGAAGGAGAACCTCCCTTGACCTGCTACTGAATACAAGAGACCATTGGCCTTCTTTGCCCCAAGAGCACATTGTTGGCTCATGGTGAACTTGTTCCCCAGCACTCCCAGGTCCTTCTCCATGGAGCTGCTTTCCAGCAGGTCAGCCCCTGGCCTGGCCTGGTCCCTGGGATTATTCCTCCCCAGGTGCAGGACTCTACACTTGTCTTTGTTGAACTTCATGAGGTTCCTCTCCCCCAGCTCTCAGCCTGCCCAGCTCACACTGAATGGCAGCACAGGCTGGCAGGGCTCAGCCACTCCTCCCAGCTTTGTACCATCAGCAAACCTGCTGAGTTACACTCTGTTCCTTCATGCAGGGTCAGAGCCCTCAAGAAAGTTGCTGCCTGCCTGTGTTGCCAGGCTCTGCCCACCTTGGTCCTCAGAACCCTCTGGCTCTTTTCTCACAGTGACAGACAGGGTGAATTTTGAGTAGGTTTGGGTGCCCTTGATAAGGGCAAGCCTCAGCTCACCTGGATATTGGCAAACCCCTCAGAAATGAATAAAATGGCTAACATACACCATAGAAGACACTACAGAACAAAAGCAAAGGGTGCTGGGGTAGGAGGAGTAGCTGAGCACTGTGTTGCATGAAGATCACTGGGGTCTTTGAAGTCCTAATGCTATCACCAGATGTTTCTATCTGGAAAGGCATGGCCAGGCTACGCAGTCCTGGGGTGGCAGGAGCTCTGGCTATGAATCCCACACTGGGGTTTACAGTGAGACAGTCCAGATGCCTTCCAGAGCTCTCCTCACCTGCCTGTGCCCAGATGAACCTGCTTCCTCTAAAAAAGCTTTCCAACACCCTCCTTTGCAGAGTAGATATGGGAGCCTTGCTGGACATCCCAGTGAACCTTGGGGCTTGGGAATGCTCATGGGCTCTTGCTTCATCTCCAAGGTGGAGGTAACCATGGAGGTAGAGCAGGAGGCAGAGTTCAGAAGGGACCATCAGCTCCATCCCATGCCCATCCCCCAAACACAGTCCCTGCCCCAGGCACTCACTGCTGCCACGTGAAGATTTCATCATTACTGGTTCCAAGCTCTGAGAGGATGACCTGCAGGTAACATCTCACCAGCAGGAAGCTGTCCCTGGCTTGCTGCAGGGAGCCTGGGTCCTGCTCCTGTCCCCCAGCATCGTTGTGAGGAGCCTGCTGTGGTTCCAAGAGCAGTGAGCACAGCCTCACACTCTCAGTGATTCAGTTAACAGCCTGATTAGTAAAGATACTATTCCACCTTATAATTAGATTAATGAGAGCATTCATTCAGAAGATATCTCACTTAATAATGACCTCCCTGATTATTCTATCTCCCTTAACTGTGTGATTTTGATTAAAGTAAATATATCTCACAGCACCTGGAAATTCATTCTTCTGCCTAGAAGGAAGCTGACAGAAAGAGATTCCGTTTTAAGGATTTCTTGAGAGTGATTAAATATTTTGGTCCTCCCGAGGCTGAATTTTCATCTTTTTAAAGATGACATTTCTGAAATATTTGATGATAAAATATTTATTAAGCCCTGTATTTATATTTTCAAATACATCTGTTTCTTGCTTTGGCTGTTTGAACATCATTTCTGCAGAAATATATATATTTGCATGCTGAGCTGACTTAAAAAGAAGACCTGCATGGGCTTCTATAGGCACAGATATGGAGAACATTCTACTGAACCTCACTGCTCATTTACAGAATCAGAGAGTCACAGAATCATTAAGGATGGAAGAGACCTCTGAGATCATCAAGTCCGATCTTCTACCTTCCACCCACACACCACTAAACCATTGGCCTAAGTACCACATCTAAATGTTTCTTAAACCCCTCCAGGGATGGTGACTCCAGCACCTCCCTGGGCAGCCTAAGACCATGCCTAACAACCTTGCAGTGAAGAAATTCCTCCTTATAGCTAACCTAAACCTCCCCTGCTGCAACTTGAGGCCATATCCTCTTGTCCTCTCACTGTTAACCCTGGAGAAGAGACCTACCCCCATCTCACTCCAACCTCCTTGCAGGGAGTTGTAGAGAGAAATAAGGTTTCCCCTGAGCCTCCTCTTCTCCAGACTAACCAACCCCAGTTCCCTCAGCTGTTCTTCATAAGACTTATTCTCCAGAGCCCTCCCTAGCCTCCTTGCCCTTCTCTGGACACTCTCTAAAGGCTCTGTGTCCTTTTGGGGCCCAAAACTGACCCCAGGACTCTAGGAGTGGCCTCCCCAGTGCTGAGGACAGGAGGATGATCACTGCTCTGCTCCTACTGCTCACACTATTTTTGATCCAGGCCAAGATGCTGTTAGCTTTCTTGGCCACCTGGGCACACTGCTGATTCATGTTCAGTTGACTATCAACCAGCATCCCCAGGTCCTTCTCAGCCAGGCACCAATCCAACCACTGTGCCCCAAGCCTGTAATGTTGCATGGGGTTGTTGTGACCAAAGTGCAGGACCTGGCACTTGGCCTTGCTGAAGCTCATCCCGTTGACCTCAGCTCAACCTGTCCAGTTCCCTCTGCAATCCTCTGCCTTACAGAGTGATTTCCAACTGAGGCACAAACATTGCCATCAGTCGTTTAGCCAGTTGAGGTTATCAGATCCATGATGCTTCTGATGTTATTTGATATAATCATCTGCCTTCTAAGGGTGGTCATAGTAGGAAAGCACAACTGCTAAATAACTTCACAGGGAACAGGCAAAGAGAGTTAGCAGCTCTGTGGGGAAAGCAAACCATCTCTGGTAACCAGGACACAACAATTAGTGGCAATCACAAAACCAGCTTGGACAACTTCAGTCATGCCAGCAGCAGAGTGAAGGTGAATGTGACCAGTGACAGCCTCTGGGCCAGGAGGCACTGCTAGACCTTCACGAGACAGAAACCGCATCTGATCAAAAAGTATCTATACCTTTATCAAAGAGTGTCTGGGCTGGGGACAGGTAGTCCCTGAAGGAAGAGCATCTGGGGTGATGTGTTCCTCTTGCTCCTACTGTGAGACCTCACCTGTAGAGCTGGGTCCAGCTCTAGAGTCCTCAGCACAGGAGAGACATGGACCTGCAGGTCTAGAGGAGGACACAGAAATGATCCAAGGGCTGGAACCTCTCTACTGTGAGGACAGGCTGAGAGAGTTGGGGTTGTTCAGCCTGGAGAAGAGAATTCTCCTGGGAGACCTTACTGCAGCCTTTCAGTACTTAAAGGGCCTAGAAGAAAGAGGGAGATGAATTTTAGCAGGACCTGTTGTGACAGGACAAGGGGTGATGGTTTGAAACTAAAAGAGTTTTAGACTAGATAGAAGGAAGAAATTCTTTATGCTCAGGGTGGTGAGACCCTGTCCCACATTGCCCAGAGATGTGGGAGATGTCCCATCCCTGGAACCATTCCAGGTCAGGTTCTTTGGGGCTCTGAGCAACCTAGGGCTCTAGTTGCAGATATCCTTGCTCAGTGCAGGGTGCTGGACTAGATGACCTTGAAATGTCCCTTCCACATTTTGGGTTGGGCCAGGATCAGCAGGATTTGAATTTGCTTCAAGACCTTTCAAAGAGATGGCCTTGGAGCAAACTTACACTTTCTGGAGAGCCTGGTGGCAGAATCTGCTTAAAACTCTCCTCTCCTCACTCTGTGCCCTTCAGTTCTGCTTCAAAACTGATTTCTCTCCCCAATATTTTTCCTCATCTATAAAAAAATGTTTAGTTAAATGTTACAAAACCCATTCCCTGTGAGTCAGGAGAGGAATCTAATGTCAATGGCACTGAGGTTCTCTCTGGACAAAGACACTGCACTGGCCACTCTGATCCTGGCAAAGCAATATTTAGTCACAGAGACACAAGCTGGCCTGGGGCAAGGAAGTGCCATTTTTTGGCTTTCACAGTATCCCAGTATGTCAAAGGTTGGAAGGGACCTAGAAAGATCATCTAGTGCAACCCCCCTGCCAGAGCAGGATCACCTAGACCAGCTCACACAGCAATGTGTCCAGGCAGCTCTGCAATGGCTCCAGACAAGGAGACTCCACAGGCTCCTGGGCAGCCTGGGCCAGTGCTCTGGCACCTGAACTGCAAACAAGTTTCTCCTCATGTTAATACTAAACCTCCTGTGGTCCAACTTGCTCCCATTCCCTCTTGTCCTAATATTGGATGCCATTGAACAGAGCCTGGCTCTCTCCTCCTGACACTCACCCTTAACATATTTATAAGCATTAATGAGATCCCCTCTCAGTCTCCTCTTTCACCAGAACTCAATGTTTCCTCCTGTTTGATCTCAAGTTTTAGAGCACAGCTCAGTTTCTTTGTACACACAGAAGCACATTTGCAGCATTGCTTTCTCTCCATGACCTCCCAACCTCCATTCTCCAGTAGGAGGCTATACCTACTAACCCCAGAGGTTTTCAACTGGACTTTTTTAATGGAAAATCCAAATAGAGGCATCAGAAGAAGCAAAACCAAAGCACTACCCAAAAAAAAAAAAAATAGGCCACAAGTATTAATCTCCCTTAGCAGGTCTCCTCTGAACAGCTGGTGTGGGAATTCTACCCTTGGGTAATACCCCCAGTTTCTACTGTTGCTTTTAGGACCATGACGATAGAAGTGCCCCAGAGCTATACTCAGTCTCAGAAAGAGCAAGGGTTTGATTTGATTTGATTTTCTCCTGCCTGGGTACCAGTGATTCTGCACATGAAATGAGGCAGTGCCTTGCAGAGCCTGTCAGCTTCCCCAGCACAACAGGAGTATTGCTGAAGGAGCACAGGAGCTTCTAAAGGAGGTTGCAGAATGTTAATTGCCTATGGATACTGTAAAATGAGAACTAAAATACCAAAGGTTGCTAGGTCCCCATCAGTCATTTTTTTCCTAGCACTCAGGCTGCAGCTCAGACTTGTTCTAAAGGTAAAAGGCTTTTTTCTTATGTACCTGCAGAGGCAGGATGAGACTTGCCCCTGTCTTCCCCTCCAGACTCAGGGCAGAAAGCACTATCTCCAGCTACAGAATCTGTGCAAGATTGACATTCTCCTAGGTGCCTTTCTGACGTGCAACCTTTAGAGGCTTTAGCAGAGCAAGACATTACACTGAACACATTAAAACCTGTAAAATAAGGAAAATGGGCTGTAACAGCTGGCTCTGCATGGAAGCCTCAGTGTGCCCCTCTAGAGCTTTCCCCAGCTTCCTTGCCCTTCTCTGTTAATGCTCCAGCATTCAATGTCCTTCTTGGAGTTAGAAGCCAAAAACTCAACCCAGGATTCCAGGTGTGGCCTCCCCAGTGCCCAGGCCAGGAGGACAATCCCTGCTCTAGCCCTCCTGCCACACTAGTGCTGATCCAAGCCAGGATGCTCTTGGCCTTCTTGGCCACCTGGGCACACTGCAGGCTCAGCTTCAGCCCCTGCTTACCAGCATCCCCAGGTCCTTTTCCACTGGACAGCTTTTAAACCATGATAATCCTCTAAAGCCAAGAGGTGTAGCTAGGGGCAGGATTCATCTCTGCTTCATCAGCTTTTGCTGCAGAAAATTTGGAGGCTGATGAATGAATATTTGCTTTCAGCATGTGTGATGATTACAGTAACCATGACACAAGAGTGTCTCCAGCTGAGCTCAGCCCCTCCTGAGCAGGCACTGTTTAATAGATGTGTCACTGCAGTATGAACTATCTCAAGGTCTCTGGCAGCATCAGACCTTCTGTTTGGTGTCCCCATGCTGTGCAGACATGCCCAGCCCTGCAAAGAGCTAACTGAGGGAACTAAACCAAGTGAGCCAATGTCATCGTGGTCATGGCTAGGCTTCGTGAATGAAGCTCCNATGTGCTGGATTAATGAACTGAGCAGGTTCATTCCAAGTACAGCCTGGTTCCTCTTCCCATTGCTGGTTTAGCTTCTCCTGAGCTAGACTGGCTCTTTGCATGGTGTGGCGTGGCCTTCTCCAGGAGGTTACTCTTGGGGTTCTAACTGAGGAACAATATGTCATTATTTAGTGCTGATCTTGCTTTACCAAAACCAGTTGAGTATTAGGTGAGCTCTGAGGGGTATAAAGAGGAATATATAGGTATAGTACTTATGGACTTGGTTTAGTGGCATGGTGGTGATAGGCTGACAGTTGGACATGGTGATCTTAGAGGTCTCTTCCAACCTTAATGATTCTGTGATTCTGTGGCTCTGAGGAACACTCACGATACACAGAGATAAGCCTCATGCAGATGCCCAGTGAGATAAAGACATCACTTGCATGACACCAGTTTATCCGGGATAGGAAAGGCTTTAGCCTCTGTGCCCTTCAGAACAGAATGAGGACTCTAGTTTCATCTCCCTGTGTTTCAGTGTGTGTGGTGGAGAGACAGAGGTCAGCTCAATGTGGGTATAAGATGAAAACCTTCCAGCTCAGCATCACTATCTGTCTTTAAGAATAAGGACCAATAGTCAGATCTCTGAAACAGTCAGACCTGAATAATGAATGTGAGTAAAGAATGGGTCATTAAAAATGCCTTAAATTCTGCATCTGCAATTCCCCAGTGTCCTTATTCCATGAAGGACATTCATCTTGGCCTGTTTCTGCACTGCAAGAAATGCAGCTTTCTGCTGGAAATGTGTAGAGTCCTTCCAGAAGTCTCTGTGCTTCTGCTAGATTGTGGCTCAACATCTCCTGAAACCACAAGGATGCACTTGCACAGTGCAGCAACAGCTCTTGCTCCCTGCACCATCCTCATCCTTCCTCACAGACCCATTGCTGCTGAGCAGATCTTTGAGAGCTGATCTCCCAGGCTTTCCTGCTGATGGAGACCATGCAGAGCCAAACACTTAAGCCATCCATGCAAGCGTGTCTGTGGTGGTCACTATGCCTGGAGATGGGAGCACAAAACTCAAGAGTGCTGTGGCAAACAACTGAGGGCTTCACAATCACAGTCAGAAGGTCCCTGGTGTCCTCACAGACCTGCCTGGTCCATACTCTGCCCTAGGGCCAGATGAGCTCAATGTGAAACTGAAGTTTGTCTTTCTGTAAGACTAACACAGACACAGCTTAACAGTTTGTGTCCTTGGTTATCCTTAGTTACCCTTTCCCAGCAGTTAATTCAAATCATCCCTGGAGCAAACCCAGTCTCCATGTCCCATCCTGCCTGTCCCCGAGGCTGTTTCAGACCTCTTTGAAGGTGCTCTCAGCACTGCTGCTTCTGTCCCTGTCCCTCATTCTCTGCTGTAGCTTGAGCAACTCACAGCTTTCTAGACTTCTACTCACCTTCACCATTCCTCTATGCCAACTGTATCATGTTTTTCCTGCAGTGTAGAGCCCATGCCTGGATCCCAGCTCCAGCTGAGGCCTCTCAAAGCTAAGATGTTCTAAGAACAACATCAGAGTTCTGGTCCATATCTAGCACACCCAACATCCATTTATAAACTCCTGTACGTCACCACTCATGTATTTCTCCATCTCTTCCTAAATCCTGTTCTCCAGCCAGCTGTTTGGTTGGCTTTGGGGTTGTTATTGTTTTAGTTCTTTTCTTCCTGTTTTCCCCCCATTTCCTGAAGTGTTTATGAAGACATTTTGAAACTTACCTCTGATCTTTCTCATGACTAATGTACAAAGAGAATGTCTTTCTGTTACATACCCTGACACTCTCACCTCTCCTCCACCAGCCCACCCATCTTCTCTGGGGCAGTTGTTCCTGTCATCCAGCCTGCAGAACAGATCTCCAACAGCCACTATCAAAAGCAACCCAAAATTTTGCCACTGAGTGTTTCTTTTTCATCTGCTCTGACTCCTCTCTGTGCTGTGGCTGCTATCCCTCTAGAGATTCCTAACTTACTGTAAGATTTCTAGTCCAACCCCTCACTGTCTGTCACAGCCATCAACTCACGGTGTCTGCAATGGGAAATGCACCCCAACATTGGCAGTGGAAGTCTGCATTTACCAACACCTCAGACTTTGGTCCACAGCTCTAATACCAGTTGAGATGAGGCACACTTGGGAGAGGAGATGAGCTAGCTGAAGAGGATGCCTGCACCCAGAAGGACAGAAGGGAAGTCCTACCAGCTCTAAATGTGATTGAATGTGCCCAGAAGCATACATGCTTACAACCATATTTACCTGCCTTAGAGTCATTAATGGTCTTTATAGTGTTTGGAGAAGTTTCTAGATCCTTTTCAATCTTCTGTTCCCATGGCCTCAGTGATACTTTGGGGCAGTGAGGCCAATTTGTCCTTCATAAATTCATGTCCTTGATTGAGGTTCAATAAGGCTAAGTGCCATGTCCTGCACTTTGGGCACAACAACCCCAGGCAATGCTACAAGCTTGGGGATGAGTGGCTGGAAAGCTGCCCAGCAGNGTTGTTTTTTTGGTTTTGGTTGGACTCAGTGATCTGAGAGGTCATTTCCAGCCATGAATATTCTGTGATTCATTGTCACTATGCACACCTTACTGCTCAGATTATTTTTAGACCAAACAAAAGTGCTCTGGTGGCTTTTCTTGGAATGTTCATCCTTAAACATCATTTGGAAGTCCCTCATCTTCTCTATACTGCATTGCAAACCCTGGAACAGGCTCCCCAGAGAGGTGTTTGATGCCTCAAAACTGCCAGTGTTTAAGAGGCATTTGGACAATGCCCTCACAACAATGTGCTTTAACTTTTGGTCATCCCTGAAGTGGTCAAGCAGTTGGACTAGATGATCATTGTAGGTCATTTGCAACTGAAAATATTCTAGTCTAGTCTAGTCTAGTCTATGACAGAAGCTTAGATGCAGAGCTGCAAGTCACCTCACAGCACGAGAGCAACATGCCAGCAGCTGCACATAGTCAGGTTCATGAGAAAGCCATAATTCATCATCCATTTAGAATGTTGTATCTCCTTTAGGATTTCATAGAATCATAGAAAGGTTTGGGTTGGAAGGGACATTTCAAGGTCATCTAGTCCAATCCCCTGCAGTGACCAGGGACATCAACAACCACAGCAGGTTGCTCAGGGCCACAGACAACCTGCCCTGGAGTGGTTCTAGGGATGAGGCATCTACCACCTCTCTGGGCAACCTGGGACAGTCTCTCACCACTCTCACTGTAGAACACTTCTTCCTTCTATCTAGTCTAAATCTCCCTCTTTTAGTTCAAAACCATCACCTCTTGTCCTACCACAACAGGTCCTGCTACAAACAGAGACAGTTTGGACCTGCTCCAACAGGTCCATGTCTCTCCTGTGCTGAGGACTCCAGAGTGGGACCCAGCATTGCAGGTGACCCAGCACTCCCAGAGCAGAGCAGAGAGGCAGAATCCCCTCTCTGACCTGCTGGCCACACTGCTGGGGATGCAGCCCAGGATACAGCTGGCTTCTGGGCAATTTCCATACATCTGCTTTAGCTGAGCAAAACTCTTGCCTCAAAAGTTTGGGAGTCTGGCTGAAGCTAGAGAAGCTCTCCCTTGCATGAAGTTTGTTTAGCACAGCCCAACCTGGAGTCTTGTCAGTAACCAGGCAAGGGAAGAGCAGTGAGGGCAGCTCAATATCCAGTCTTCTTCTAATGACACCTCTGAAGCATGACCCTGAGGAGGGATGCAGACAGCAGCTCTGGACCCAGTCCAGCTCCCAAACTCCTCCCTTCTCTCCAGTGGCACATCTCCCAACAAATCAATGGTGCTTTGTAAGGTGAGTGCAGGTGTAAGAGCAGATCCCAGCGGGCAGGGTGATGAAGCCATGGGGCAGGACTCCCAGCCTCTCTGCCACTGCTCCCTCCTCTCCTTCTCCTCTGGACAATTTATCTGGGATCAAACACCTGCAGCAGAGTGGCAATCAGAATCAGATCCTTTGTAGGAGCAGGGCTCGTCCTTTAACGCTAAAGTCCCTAACTAGAGGAGGGTTTGGAGCAAATCGTTTTCGCTCAAATCAGCCACAAACACTTGAGCTTTAGAGTTAGTCTCACCCCCTGAGGGCAGCATTAGCCAACACAGTTGTGAGCAGAGGACCTGAGGTCCCTTCACTTGCTGTTGCTGAACAATCGAGCACCAGAACTCTTTCTACATTTCAATGGCGCTCCCCCAGCAAATGTACCTCAGCTACCATTAGCTCCTAGGGCTAATGAGGAGGCAGAGCTGCTGCTTGCTTTCGTGAGCGGCTAAACCCTGCAGGCTTTATGCAGTTCTCTGGGAAGAGATTGGCTTGGCTGAGAAGTGGGGCTGTGAGCCTGGCCATTGTGCTGGCACATTGAGTGACACCTCAGGAGGCAGAGCTCCCACCGCAGCCGAGTGCCGGTCTGATCCCGGTGGAAGTGCCTGTGGCTGTGCCCAGGCTGAGCTTGAACTCCGTCACTGCTTTCACTCTCCACATTAACTGTCAGTACTGAAAAGAACCATCATCCTGCTTCCCAGAGCAGCCATGGGACCCAACCTTCAGCTGGGAAGTACAAGAGGATCTCAGCTGAAGTCAGTTGAGATGTGCTGATTGATACCAAGGGACCTCAGCAGCTCATTAATTGTCCAAATCAAGCCTTTGGACACTGGGAAATGCCTTTAGGAAATGTAACCAGGTTTCTGGTGCACCTTAATTGTCTGTGTTCATTATGTTGATTGGTGAACAGAGACACACTGCTGTAGTGAAGGCTGAGGCTTGCACAGTTTGACAAAGGAGTTCTTCTGAAGTCTGTTCTATATAGGAAATTGATCAGGATATATATCCCACCATTAGAATTTCACCAGTACAGGTCCCACCCACATCCTCCTCACAGTGCAGGCCTTGGCTTGGCTTTGGCTGCAACACAAGATAAAACAGAACTGTGCTGCACACCAGGGCTGATGTGAGGAATTGTGCTTGTAGGAGTATAATTACCCTGCTAGAGTTAAATTGCTGTATTTCTCTTTGCAAACAGACTAAATCCATGTGCCTGCAGCTATCTGCATCCTTGGAAATTTGCGGCAGCAGTGCTGAGGTTTCTTCTGACTTCAGGGTGATAAGAACCTGGGAGGAAGCACCCTCCTTCCAGCTCCTATTGTTTGATAATGGGGGGTTGTTTTGGTGCACATCTCAAACCCCAGGTGCCAGTTTGTGCTTTTCTAATGGATGTGACTGCTTGGGAAGTGCCTTTGGAGGTCAGCAGGCTTCTGAAGAGAAGACTAGAACATGTTTGTCTGAGGAAAGTGGTATCTGCTCTGAAACTTCATCTAGGAATACCTGCCAGGAAAAGGTAATAGCCACATGAGCAGCAGGACCTGAGCTCTTCTGCAGGTGAGAGTACTGACAGGGAGCTCAGCATGACTCTAAAGGGCCATATCCTGCCACTGTTGACCCAAACAATGCCAAAATAAAAACTGATGGAAATAAAAGTGTGGCACTTTATCTCCAGCCACATCTGCCCTTTGAACTGTGTGCAGAAAGAAGCAAGAAGCTGAAGATCTCAGTAAGGTCAGGCTATGATTGTACACATTGTCACCTCTGCTCTGAGAACAGGCTGAGGGAGCTGGGATTGTTCAGCCTGGAGAAGAGAAGGCTTCGGGGGGACCTACTAGTGACCTTCCAGTACCTAAAGGGAACTTGCAAGAAGGCTGCAGAGGGCCTGTTTGCAAAGGCCTGCAGTGAAAGGAAAAGGGGCAATGGTTTTAAATTGGAGAAGAGTAGATTTAGACTGGATATTAGGAAAAAGTTCCTCCCCACGAGGGTGGTGGAACACTGGCCCAGGTTGCCCAGGGAGGTGGTTGAGTTGCCATCCCTGGAGTCATTCCAGGTGAGGCTTGCCAGGGCTCTGGGCAAGCTGATGTAGTTGGGGATGTCCCTGCCCAGTGCAGGGGGGTTGGACTAGATGAGCTCCAGAGGTCCCTTCCAACCCAAATGATTCTGTGATTCTATGATTCAACCTCTTTCTGATCATCACTAAGTTCTGTTTCAAGGACTAATCTAAAATCAAATTTGGCTCATGTTATCCCAGAATCCAGTCATCTAACTCTAGTAGGTGCTTTTCCTGAAAGCATCACATTTTGAGAACTCCTCTAGTCTGTCTAAACCAAAGTTCTCATCATCTCACTCCTTAATGGGATGTAGGTCTTCAGAAGACAAGGGTCTGAGATACCTGTGAAGTATCACAGTCACTGAGGTGGAGAGCAGCCCTGGAGAATACCTAGTCCTGCTAAAGCAGGTCACTCAGGACCAAGTCCTGTTGGCTTTTGAATGCTTCCAAGAACAGAGACTCTGCATCCTGCGTGGGCAACCTGCTCCAGTGCTGCTCCAGCAAAGGAGTGTGTCAACCTGGCTCTCCTCAATCCCTGTGTCCTGGTTTGGGAGGACAAACTCAGAAGGAAGCCCCTTTAGAGCCTCCCCCTTTTACAAAAGGAAAGAAATCACTGGACACAGAGGCTGAGTTGTAAAGAATAATTATTTAACATAGAAATATATATACATATGTAACAATGGAAAAGGAAAATACAGGGTGTTACACACCCTCCCGGTTTCCACCCCCCTCACGCCACCGACCGCCCCCCCCTCACTCGCAGTAAAACCTGCTAGTGTACAGTCTGGTGGAGATGAGGTGGCAGATGGGGTGAGCCCGGGTACTGGATGGTTCTGGTGAGGAGATGGAGAGGTGGTCCGGCAGCTACACGCTTCTGCCAAGATGGAGAATGTCCAGAAGAATATGGAGTACGCTCCGCCTTCCTCTCCCAGGAGCACCACGGTTTCGCGCCAGTTCTTGCTGCANACAGCCCGTGCGTCTCCCCACTGGGTGTGCACCGCCCGGCAGGGGCAGAGATCACCCCGCCAGCTCGTCGGCCCCTGCTCCTGCCCGCGCGACCATACAACTCAGCCGATGGAAAAGGGCTATCACTCACCAAGTTTGCCAGTAAATACATTAACGGTCAGGGGGGTGAAGGGAGAGAAAATGGATACCTCGGGCAATTTTCACATTCACTATAACACCCTGGCAAAGGCCAAAGGCATTGAGCTCTAGCAAAATCATCTCAGGCTTGATTCTCTCTGACCAATGTGTATCTTTGTCCAGTGTGAGAGACCAAAAAAGCCTGCCCACTTTGGCCTGTCCACACTAGGTCAACCTTCAAGATACAGAAGAGGCTTGTTTATCTTTCTCTGCTGGGTCCAGGGTCTGCCTCTGGTCATACCTTGGCAGAGATGGGAAAGCTCTGAACATCCATCTGCATCAGACACAGGGAGTTTAGCTGGGGTCTTGGCCAGGAGCAGGCTCCTGTCAGGGCTGTAATCAGAGAGGTGGTGTCAGGACTTGAGATGGATTAGCCCATAAAGCACAGAGGCTCTGGGTCTCTCCAAGAGAAGATGACTGCTAAGTAGAGCATTCATGAATGTCAGGTGAGGCTGTGGCTTGGATTTAAACAGCTAAAGACTTATTTAGACCCCAAGCCCCACTTGTGAGTGTAACTGATGACCCTCACTGGAATACTCACAACAAACCTGAAGAGGGAGATCCTCTCCTGCTGATGCTGTAAACATAGCAATCAATAGCAATAAATACTTCAAATGACATTGTAATGTGAAAGCCATGTATTTACAGATCTTTTCTCCCCCAGGCTAAGATGGAAAATCTGGGTAATGAGCCTAGTGAGGGGTCTGGAGAGTAAGTGTTGTGAGGAGCAGCTGAGGGCACTGGGGTTGGTTAGTCTGGAGGAGACTCAGGGGAGTCCTTAGCTCTCTCTACCACTCCCTGACAGGAGGTTGGAGTGAGATGGGGGTAGGTCTCTTCTCCAGGGTTACCAGGGAGAGGACAAGAGCAAATGGCCTCAAGTTGCACCAGGGGAGGTTTGGATTGGTTATCAGGAAAAAAATTACTCTTAGAAGGAGTTGATTTGCATTGGCCCAGGCTGCCCAGGGAGGTGGTGGACTACGTATGGTTGGACTTGATGATCTTAGAAGTCTCTTCTAATCTTAATGATTCTTTGAGTCTGTGAGTCATTGCTGCATGTGCTGCTGTCAGAATCAGGGCTAATAACTTCATCAAGGCCTCAGCCCAGTGCTGATCCATGGCAGCTATTGTTCAAGCCCAGTCTGAAGCAGAGCCTGGATGGGATTGCTGCAGCCCAAGTGAATTAAAGTAGCCAAGTTATCAAGAAGTGAGAGCTGAGTCTCCTAATGGGAAGTGTCAGCACATTTAGGCACTGTTGCCAGCACTCATTGTTGCTTTCTACCTGAATCCTGTTCACCTGACTCACATTTCTTGCCAGGCCACTCTCTTCTCTTTGTCTAGCTCTCTGCCAGGAGGGAAACTCTTATCTGCACTGGAGGACTTTTTATTCTGCCAATGAAATATATTTCTAAAACACTCTGCTGCAACTTGCTGTCTAACACACCAACCATCTAAAGAGAAGATTGAATTACTTTGGAGGCAATTTCCATGTTCTGTAGAATCCCATTTTCCACCACACCTTGAATATTTCTTTCTTTCTAGCTTGCTTTAAAGCCTGAACTCTTCTGAGCTAGGACTAGCAGCCTCCAGCTGCTTCCACCATTTCCCCACCACCCCCTTGTACATACATGTAACATTCCCCTGTCCACATGCTCTCAATGTCCTTAGGGAGTTTCTGATTTCTGCTCATGTTTATTCTGGAGCTGTGCAGCAGACATTGCCACCATTGCTGGGGTCTCTCGAGTGGGTGGTTGGGCCAAGTCCATCAAGCCTAGCTCAGTTCTTCAAAGATCTCAGTAGGACACAGAGGCACAGGAGTGTGTCCAGAGAAGGGCAAGGAGGCTAGGGAGGGCTCTGGAGAATAAGTCTGATGAGGAGCAGCTGAGGGCACTGGGGTTGGTTAGTGTGGAGAAGAGGAGGCTCAGGGGAGACCTTAGCTCTCTCTACAACTCCCTGAAAGGAGGTTGGAGTGAGATAGGAGTAGGTCTCTTCTCCTGGGTTAAGAGTGAGAGGACAAGAGGAAATGGTCTCAAGTTGCACCAGGGGAGGTTTAGATTAGCTATAAGGAGGAATTTCTTCCCTGAAAGGTTTGTTAAGCGTTGGCCCAGGCTGCCCAGGGAGGTGCTGGAGTCACCATCCCTGGAGGGGTTTAAGAAACTTAGGGATGTTCTACTTAGGAACATGGTTTAGTGGCATGGGTGTGATAGGTGTGGTTGGACTTGATCTTAGAGGTCTCTTCCAACCTTTGTGATTCTGTGATTCTGTTACTTTACAAGCTTCAGCAGGTGTCTGGAGCCCAAGTGCGTGTGCAGCCCTGACCTTCCACACTTAGGCTGGCTGTTGGGCCACACTAGTGAGCTGCAGGAGCTGTGAGCTCACCTTACCTTCAGACTGAGAGAGGGACTGACCCCCCTGCTCCCAGCTGTGCAAACACCCTTTTCTCTGGGGCATCACTCCAGAGGTGGCCATGGCTCTTCTCTAGCAGTTACACTTGGCTACCAGCCCCTTCTTTGGGTGAGGTGCACACCATCCCTCCATCCCAAGTGGTCCTACAAGGGGAACTGGGATAGTCTTTGGCTCAGGCAAGACAACTGCTCCTTTTGCTTTGAATAGCTGTGAGGTACACACCAGGCAACCCAAACCCTAGCATGCACTGCACAGGCATAGTGAAGGAACTCCCAAAGGCTTTAATTCAGCCTGTGAAGGTGTCAGGAGACTGCACAGGCAGGGACACTGCAGCTCTCAGCAAGGCAGGAGCCTGAGTTTCCTAGCATAATGATCACACAGAATCATAGAATCACTAAGGTTGAAAGAGACCTCCAAGCATCTACTTATCACCACCATGTCACTAAACTATGCACCACATCTATGAAGACTGGAAAAAGCCCTGCCACCCTTCCACTGAAGACATCTGATCAAGCAAGGCACCTGAAGCCATCCTGAACTCCTCACAGAGGCTGCAAGAGAGAGAAAAAATGAGAGAGCAAAACTGTGGAATAAATCATTTGCCCAATTCTTCTGGCAATGTGACACCAGATTACTTGGAAGTCCTGGGATGTTTCCAGACAGGAAAAACAAGTTCATTTTATTTGAGATTCCAGACTGGATTTGGGCTGACAGCACTTCAGAGGAGAAACAAAGCACCCAACTATCCTTCAGCTGCTGCCACTGCCTTTGCAACTTGCTTTTTGTTGTGCACACTTCAGTTCTCTTTGGGATGGTAACACATTTGCCTGAGTACTACAGGGGCACTTGGAGAAGGTGAGCTCTCATCTCCTCTGCAGAGCCCAGGAGATGATGGATCTGCCCACACATCACCCAGGGACAGGATGGTCTCAGTACCAGCCAACAGGGACAATCCACAGGTGCCCCATGGAACCATCAAACTTTCTGCTGAGAGCCTTTTCAGAAGACCTTGGCCTAAGGTGATGGAGTTTGCAGGATGCTGATTCCTTATTCCCTCTCACTGCAGTTGAGGGTTACCACAATATTTGGGGTTTTCCTGCTGTTGCTATTTTAGGAGAAGGATAGGTTTGCTCTCACTGCACTTCAAGGTGAGTGACAGTCTCTAGGCTGTGTCTGGCAGTGCAAACTCTGCAGTTTCAGCTCACCATTCACTACAAGTTTGGTCTGGATCAAGCAAGAGCATTGATCACATTCCTGTTGGATTAACCAGACCATGTGACACTGCTTTAATGCCAACTTTCTGCTGGCTGTGGGATGGGCAATGCCAGATCAGGCAGAACAGTCTCCATGGAATTGGAACTAGCAAAGTGTTCTGTGTCAGCTCAGGACTTCGTGGGATCTGTTATCAAAACATTGTGATATAAAGGAAGATGATTTACCATCTCTTGGATACTGTTGGAATGATCTAACCTTCTCCTGCCATGTAGACTCATAGAACAGTTTGGGCTGGAAAGGACCTTTCAAGGCAGGTAAGCTTGTGGTAAGTGTGAGAGTGGCAGTTTCAGACTCTCCCCACAGCAGGATAGGGACTGAGGCACAAAAGTGTCTGGAATGAAAAGCTGAGGTACAAAGCTGTCTCTGGGGCAAGACAGGAATGTCCCTTTTCTGAGGTGTGAGGCAGCCAGTGTCACCTCAGCTGTGTTATTTGATGGTAGACACCCTCACCACCCTGCTTGCAGCAGGAGAACACCCTCAGTCTCACCAGAAGATGAAACATCTCGCACTAATTGTGTCTTCTTCTTGGCACCACATCCATGGCTCTGCTGCTGGGCTGCAGCAGCAGGAGCTCCCTCCACAGCTGGCCAGATTTCCCTGTTCATTCCATGGGTCAACACTGTGTTCATGTCCTGAGCTGGAACGAAGACAAATGCTCAGATTTCTTCTGTGAACTGTTGCTGCCATGGATTTTTTGTTTCTAACAGTAGAATGACTCTAAGACAAAACCAAACAGGTTTTGTCCTCACCTCTGTCACATCAGGACAGATGTATGAGAGGACACTTGTGACTTGGTCAAGGTGAATGAAGCTCCCAAATACCAGCTCTGAGGTAGCACACCTTCTCCTTGCCCCAGCACGGTTCAGCCTCTGCTATCAGTGGGTTTAGTAGTATTCTGAGCTGACCTTGTCAATGAAAGCACCATTTTATATGGCTTTGGTTAAACTGGTGCAATTTCTACACTCTCTAATGGGTTTCAGCCTTCCTCATGATAGTTTGATCATCTCTTACTCATGCACAGTGAAAGAACAAGGTTAAAACTGACGTTTATGTCCACACAAATGTACAAACCTCTTCAGTTTCACCTGGAGGAGCCTCTGACTGCACATTCCATATGGCCTTAGACCAGGAAACAGAACTCCAGAGAGCACCTGCTTGTTCGGAGGTGCTGCTGCCTGAAGGAAGACACTTTCAGTCCCTTTGGAGACAGGAGCAGACTCAATTCAATAGACCAGGGCTGGAAAGCCTGCAGGGTAGGTGTAAGTCTGTGGCTTTGTTGATCTGCAGAGTGGACAGCCTCAGTCAGCACAGCTCAGTGTGGCACCTGAATGCACCTTTAGCAGAGCTGCTGTAGCAAATCACCACTAGCAGTAGGTGTAGCATCCTGACAATGCAATGGGTAGAAAGGAGTCAGGGGTTAAACATCTAGAGCATCTCTCTAGCATTATCTAGAGCATCTTAAGCATCTGGAACATCTAGAGACAATAAGACAGTACAGTATCAGTACTGTCTGGTATCTCTTGGGCATCCTTGCTCTTGCACCAAAGAGACAAAAGACTGCCTCACCCAAGTGCTTTTCAAGCTGGGAAGACTCATTCTGTCCTGCTGTTAGTGATGTCAAATCTGAGTTCTGGTCTGCCGCCAAAATCTGAGCAGAGCATTTTGCAGCAGGTCATTGGAATAGTAATTTTAGGAGAGCAGTGCTCAGTCCCTTTCTCTCACATCTGTGGCAGGCTGATGATGCAGACCCACAAAACTCTGATCCTCTAACTTATTTCACTACCTGTGTTTTCAGTTACACATCAGGAGAGAATCTTCACTCTGATACTGCTTTATTTATTTATTGAAGTATTTGATTGCAGTTAATGCTTTNTTCTGAATGTTTTGAAAGAACATTCATTCTCCCAGCAAAAAAGCCACAGAACTGGTACAATTCAGTTGCTGTTCACCCCTTACTGATGTTAGATGCTGCTTTCTGGTCCCCTCTGCTGTCTCCAGCAGCTGCAGACAGTGTCCTGAGGCAGCTGGTGCTGTGCTGACACCAGCCTGGAGAGGTTTCCTGTCCTGCTGTGTGGCTGTGGGATAGACCTAGGACACAGTTTTGTATTCCCTGCAAAGGTGGCAGAAGGGGAAGGTTCATGGTGAGTGGTTAAAGGTGGAAAGGTGGTGACAGCCAAAGATCCAAAATCCAGGTTTCTGTGCTGAAAATTTCTTGCTGAATTTGGTGAGCACCCACAGCATCAGTTATCTTCACTATGATGTTACAAACAGGCTCTTCTCTTGCACTGAGTATTGATTCCTGCCACTCCCCACTGAAGGCACATCTCATAACTCTCACTCAGCTCTCCCACTCGATGTGCTGCAACCCAAAAAGTGTTACCTGGGCACTGGAGGACCAGAGAGCCCACAGCTCCATCAGCCTGGGCATCAGCCCTTGGCAGCTTGGCACCTGCTCTTCACCTTCATGGTTACACCAAGCAATAAAATAGCCCTGGTCATTGTGGCTCTGACATTTTATGGCTTTCAAGAAACTCTTCAGTGAATTTGGAGGCATTGAAAAGCAGAGAATCATAGAATTATAGAATCATTTGGGTTGGAAGAGACATTTAATATCATCAAGTCCAACCATTACCCAGCACTGCCAGGTCACCACTAACCATGTCCCTCAGCACCACAGCTCCACATCTTTTCAATCCCACCAGGGATGGTGATTCCATCTCTGCCCTGGGCAGCCTGGGCCAGGCCTGAACAACCATCTTGGGGAAGAAATTCTTCCTAATATCCAACCTAAACCTCCCCTGGCACAACTTGAGGCCATTTCCTCTTGTTCTATCACTTGTTCCTTGGGAGAAGAGACCAATCCCCATCCCACTCCAACCTTCTTTCAGGGAGCTGTAGGGATAAGGTCTCCCCTGAGCCTCCTCTTCTCCAGACTAACCAACCCCAGTTCCCTCAGCTGCTCCTCACAGCACTTGTGCTCTAGAGCCTTCCCCAGCTTCTCTTGCCCTTCTCTGGACACACATTTGTAGCAGGCTGGATGAAAACAAAGTTTCTAAAGGGGTTAAACTAAATCTTAATCAATAGAAAGGAAATGGATAGATAAAGTCTCAAGGAAGTTGGGTATTTGTTGGGGCTGGAACTCTCTATTCCTCCTCACCTGCAGCATTGCAAATAAGAACAATCCAGCTCCTTGGATACATGGAAATATGCCAACAAATGGCACAGGAAAATCAGACCACATTAAAATCAAAATAAGTAAACATCAGAATGAGTTAAAATCCAAGTGAGTTATTGCTAATGGCTTTCAACCTTCACTTCAGTTTGCCTTTAAAAATAACTATAAATGCAGAAGCTTTACAGGAAACTAAGTGAAAATGAAACTAATCCCCTGAGATTGGCTTCAAATTTCAGCTCTATCAATCTTTCTTCTTTTTTTGTGTATGTGAAATAAAGGAAAAAGAATAAGAAATACTGGATATACTACGAACAGGAACATAGAAATGCTAAGTGTAGAGACAAGTTGGTAGAGTTTGGGTTAATATCAAAGCATTATTTCAAAATTTGGGGGTTTCCAATTTCTGTTTCATTTTAGCAGTAAAATGCTTGGAGCTTTAATACGATTTTTCTGTTGAATGGCTTATGGCTACATTGTGTGGGGAAATCTGTGGACTGATGTGGACAGAATGGACTCCAGAACAAGAACAAGAGTCTGGATGAATTTCCATGAGTTTTTGACCCAAACCAGCACTTCCCAACATAATCAACTGCTCTCAGGAGTTTTCCACGGCTCAAAATAATGCTGATTTTGTGGTAGTTGGTGACACTCATTGGCCATTGGTGAGATACAGCTGATGAGGTTTAGACTCTTAGATACCTATCAACTGTTAATAGGTATTTATGAGTATCTCCAACCTGAATGCATAAGCATCTCTCAAGTGCAGGTGCAAAGCCATATACAAAGGCAGGTGCTATTGGAATGTTACTCCTGATATCTGCTGGGCATGAAATTACTCAATGTTGTGCCATAACACTGCTACAGAGCACACATTCCATGAGCTGTGGCAAAGTATGGAGTTAAACCAGACCTAAAGGGACTGAGAACAAATTTGGCTAGATCATGCCAAGACATTCATGTTCTGAAAGTGGCTCTGCTGAAGCCCAGAGGGATCTGACCTTGTCATTCACCTTCCCGTGCACACTGCTGAAGTGCAGTGGATGCAGGGCAATAATATGATGCTACTCCTGCTCAAAGCACTAGGACTTGGCAAATAATCCACTCTCTATTTCAGCTCCAAGTTGAAGGAGTTTATATTTTTATTGCACTCTCCTAAAGCTAACTCTACCTAAAATATCCTTTCTTGTCCTTAAACAACAAAGCAAATGCAAAATCACCAGAGTGTTTCACCCAAAGCAAGTTACTTTGGCTTGAGTGAGGAGATTTTCTTCCCTGTGGTAAAAACTCCCATTCAACTAAATTTCTAGCTGAGCTGCATGGCAAGGAAAAGTCAGAAATACTCTGATTTTTCCACATATTTTCACCCATTCTTCTTCTGACACTAAGTCACTGCTAGCCTGGAGCTATCCCTAAACTGGATATTTGGGTTAATAAAATCCAGATGGGATTACCACCCTCAATTCCAAGAGGGAGTTCTAGATCCTGGTTTTCTTGCTGTTCCTGCTGTTTCTTGCTGTAGAAACAGTACCTGAATTTATTTTAAAAGCAGTTATAGGGCCTATATCCTCCAAACTGTCTGGAGAAATATCCCTGTTCCCAACCAGGACAACCTTTCCAGGGGTTTGAGACCTCAGAATAGATCTCAGAGTCACCCTCCAAAGCAGCTCAGATATTTTGAAGATCTTGGCTTATCAGATGTGCACTTTGCTTTGAATTCTCCAGCTCTAGGTTTCCCTTTGGCTTGTCAGGTTGGGGAACATCAGTTGGAGCAGATGATGATTGGGTGGAACAGAGGCTGACTGATGCAGTGGGATGTGATAGGTCACAGGCTGAGCTCCCAGCTCAGTTATTAAAAATGGTTTGTAGAGCTGCAGCAACTGCAACTCCAGTTGGAAAGCAAGGAATGAAGCCTGGGATTAGTCCACTCTGCTTGTCTTTTTAAACCCCACAGCACTATACAGATTCCGGGCAGGTTTTTCCTTCCATTAAACACTGGGAGCCCAACGGCATGGCATGGCATGTTCCAGCCCACTCAGGGGCTGAAGACACTAAATCAGGGTAGTAACACATCCAAAATCCAGACCTCCTTTCTGAATGTGGTCCCTTGCTTCTAGCTCTTGGGACCAGATGTGGACATTCCACTAAGCTTTCCCTGCATTACTCCATCCCTCCACATCCCTTTATGGAGGGGCATGGCTGGGGAGGGTGTATCACCCAGAAGCTCCACAGACACCTCTCCTGCTGGGAAGGAGACCTTTGCCAGACCAACTTTGGGCAGGGAGGGGTTGATGAGTGTTTTGGATCAGTTCTGTTCCCCACTACACTCAGCACAGGCTCCTTGCAGCACTGCCGGTCCCTTCCGCTGGAGATGATGTTCTCAGCCCCCAACTCATCACACATGCACAGAGGAGCCCCTGGCCAGGAGGACATCCTCCCTGCTGAGGGACTTTGCCACTTGCCAGCAAAGCAAAAGCCACAGAAAAAAATGCAAGGAGAGGAAGAGGGCAGGTGTTGTCCAAGAAAGGATTCCTTTATTCAACTGCACCTCCTCACCCTCCTTTGATTTATTACTTTATTTCCAGCTTTAAGCTGATGTTTCTGGAAGCAGAGATTCACCAGAGCATGCAGAAGGTTATTCCTTTTGCACTGGCTTCCCAGGACCAAGTCACAAGGAATTCCTGTGTTGTTAAGAGCAAGGATGGTTTCCTGCTCAGATGAACTCCAGGTTTCCTTTCCAGTGCAGGTGATGGTCACCTCCCAGCCCTGCCCCTCTGGCTGGGTTCAAGCATGCTCTGCAGCACCACTGCAGGTGTGCAGGTGCTTTGATAGCCTATTGACTGCCTGGGTCACTTTCATTGGGAGTTGGGCACCACTGGTTGGAACACACAGTAGGCTGGATTGTCCTCAGCTGGGAGATAGCAAGAGCTATAGGTACATAGCCAAATGTAGTCCTTGCTGGCACTGACCTTAAAGAGTCCGAGTTTTAAAAGGAACTTAAACTTATAAGTAAATTAAATGATCTGCTCAATGCTGAGCAAGAGCTGAAGGGTGCAGGGGGCAAGTGGATCATGACTCTGCTCAGTGGTGCCCAGGGCCAGCCCAAGGGGCAATGGGCACAAACTGGAACCCAGGAGGTTCTACTTGAACATAAGGAAAAACTTGTTTGGTGTGAGGGTGCAGAGCCCTGGCCCAGGCTGCCCAGAGAGCCTGGGGAGTCTCCTTCTCTGGAGAGATTCCAAGCCCAGCTGGAGGTGATGCTGGGAAGCTGCCATGGGTGACCCTGCTGGAGCAGGGGGGTTGGACTGGATGATCCCCAGAGGTCCCTTCCAGCCCTCACCATGCTGAGATTCTGGGATTTGCTTTCTCAGACATAATAAAAGTGAAACCAGATGAGTGGAATGATCTACAGAAGAAGGGGGAGGTTTGGGGGGTGGAAAACTTTCTCCAGGAGAATGGGAGCTTTCAGCATGGACAGCTGAGTCCATAGGCCAGGGTTGTGCCCCTGCTTGCTCTCAGTGTTTACCTGCTCCCTAGCAGATGCCTTGCTTGCCTGGTGAGCCTCATCTATCATTTTGTGTGTGATTCCTCTGGTTCTGGTCACCTTTTCTGATTTTTAAGTGAGGGAATATTTCCAAGTATTGTTCACACACTGCTGGTAGAATGAAATTACAGCTTCACTTGAGGAGCATGTGCAGATGCACCCAACCATTCTCTATAAATGTCTTCTGACTCGTTCTTTGGAACAAGTGAGATAAAACATATATCTAAAGGACATCCTAAACCCATTGCCCACATTGTCTCTGTGTCATCCCTGAGGCTGCATTTGTCTGCTTGGAGCTGGGCTCTGAAATGCACCTGATGTAGAAGCACAAGCCCTAGGTTTTCAAAAGCATTTAGAAAGCTAATTCCCTTCAGTTTCTGCAGGATTTAAATTTTAGGACATCTTTGAGGCTCACCCTTAGGCATCTCTGAATGACAGAGCTCCATCTCCAATCAGCTGGTACAGGAAGAGAAGGATGCTTCTTGGAAGAGAGACTTCAAAGATGTTAAGTTTTGAAGGAGACAAAAAAAGTGGGGAGCAGGTAAGGTGGTGGGAAATAATGAATGGTCTGGAGAAAAGAAGTGTTCTTCTGGTTCATTATTTTCATATTTGGAACACTAAAGAATATTCTATGAAGTTGAATGACATGAAATGTAAAAACACTGAAAGGAAATGCAGTAAATGCTCAGTCTGAGGAACTCCATGTCACAATTTAGCCTGGAGGACAGGCGTTTTGCAGAGTTTACTGCACAAGAAGTAGAAAAGACTTTGCTGGTTTTTTCTTTGTCTCTTTCCCCAGTGAAGAAGGAAAGTCCCAAGATATTATCTGAAATGAGGAAGCAGGGGGGAAAAAAAACCCTCTGTTTTTACTTGGAAATCATCTAAAATCTTCTTCTGAAGTGCAGTGAACAATTGTCAGTGCATGAGCAGAGGCACTGACAGAACAGCCAGAGTGCTGCTGACATTTGTTCCCCAGGGCTCAGGGTTGGGGCTCAGCTCTGTACAATCTCTTTATCAATGATCTGGATGAGGAGATCGAGTGCACCTTCAGTAAGTCTGCAGATGACACCAAGCTAGGAGGGACTGATCTGCTTGAGGGTGGGGAGGCTCTGCAGAGGAACCAGACTAGGCTGAATCCATGGAATGAGGTCAACGGGATGAGCTTCAGCAAGGCCAAGTGCCAGGTCCTGCACTTTGGTCACAACAACCCCATGCAACATTACAGGCTTGGGGCACAGTGGTTGGATTGGTGCCTGGCTGAGAAGGACCTGGGGATGCTGGTTGATAGTCAACTGAACATGAATCAGCAGTGTGCCCAGGTGGCCAAGAAAGCTAACAGCATCTTGGCCTGGATCAAAAATAGTGTGAGCAGTAGGAGCAGAGCAGTGATCATCCTCCTGTCCTCAGCACTGGGGAGGCCACTCCTAGAGTCCCGGGGTCAGTTTTNAGAGTCCTGGGGTCAGTTTTGGGCCCCAAAAGGACACAGAGCCTTTAGAGAGTGTCCAGAGAAGGGCAAGGAGGCTAGGGAGGGCTCTGGAGAATAAGTCTTATGAAGAACAGCTGAGAGCACTGTGGTTGGTTAGTCTGGAGAAGAGAAGGCTCAGGGGAAACCTTATCTTTCTCTACAACTCCCTGCAAGGAGGCTGGAGTGAGATGGGGGTTGGTCTCTTCTCCAGGGTTAACAGTGAGAGGACAAGAGGAAATGGCCTCAAGTTGCAGCAGGAGAGGTTTAGATTAGATATAAGGAGAAATTTCTTCACTGCAAGGGTTGTTAAGTCTTGGCCCAGGCTGCCCAGGGAGGTGTTGGAGTTACCTGGAGGTGTTTAAGAAACATTTAGATGTGGTACTTAAGGCCAAGGTTTAGCAGCATGGGGGTGACAGGTATGATTGAGGTCTCTTCCAACCTTAGTGATTCCATGAATTCTGTGAATTCCTGAGTGCAAATTCAAACATCCCATCCTCCTTCCACCACCCCAAAGAGCCTGAGGGAAGTCCCACCAAGGCCCTGTGGGCTCTCCTGATCTTCCTATTGGCATGTCCAGGAGCTTCTGTGCATATTCTGTGCCCAAAAGTGATTCTCTGCTTGCTGGACTATTCCATGGATCAGCCACATTTGGAAGTGCTGGAAGCAAATGCAGAGAGAGAGTCAGAGCAAGTTCTCTGTCAGGATATTCCTAGGTCAGGAGACATCACATATTGCTTTACAAAGGCACCAGTTCCACCCACCACAACACCCAGCCCCGAATTTCATTGTACCCCTAGGACCACGGTGTGTAGATGCTCTGCAAGCTGACCTGTCTCTGCCTGCTCTTCAGAAGTTCAGGAGGCAGCATCTCCTTTCCCTACAGCCATTGTCCTTCAGTGAAAGGCTGATGAGCCCTTGGTTGCACCTCATCTACCAAGCCTAGTCCTACTTTAGAGGTATGTGTACATGTTCTAGCCATTCCTGAGCCTCTGCAGTGGGTGGGAGGTATTTATAATATGTATTATAAATATATAATTAATACAAGACAATACAAAACAAGACAATACAATATAATACAATGTAATGTAATATGATATGTATAACTATATAATATATTATATATATAAAATATATAATATATAATGTTAATATATAATTATTAATG
>VWZO01022223.1:67383-85221 GCA_013396975.1 Bucco capensis
ATATATTATTATTAATGTTAATATGTAATATAATATATGTAATATATATTATATAATGTTAATAGAATTATATATAATTATATATATTATATATATTTATATACTGGAGATGTGGTGCTGAGGGTTCAGTGGTGACCTGGCAGTGCTGGTTAATGGTTGGACTTGATCTGAAAGGTCTCTTCCAACAGAAATGATTCTCTGATTCTATGACATTCAGGAATCAGGCCTGGACATTGCTAGCTGAGATTCTTGATGCTCTAACTACCTGGCTGCAGCAGGGTTTTTGTAAAAGGTGAACACCAAGGGCATCCCACAGCTGGTGGAATTATCCCTGCTGGTGCTGATAGACTCTAGCCTCACCTCCCCTAACATTAACATCTAAGATGCCCATCTCCAGCTCAAGTCCATAAAGAGATAAAAGCTTCCTGGAGCAGGTCCAGCCCATACCTCCAGACAAGGTGGATTACCCTTTGAGGCTGCTCAAACTCTCTGCTGACTCCAGAGGCAGCCAGTGGCAACTTCTGAATCAAGAGGAGATGTATCAGAGAATCACAGAAAGGTTGGAGCTGGAAGAGACCTTTAGAGGGTCATCTAGCCCATGCCCCTAGACACCCAGAACTAGAGCAGGTTGCTCAGAAGCTCAACAAGCTGACCTTGAAGGTGTCCTACCGTGACACCAGGCACACCCTGCCAGGGTCCTTGAGTGCTTTCTGTGCCTGAACACATACCTGTAAATAACAGCAGAGAGAAGAACCCTGGAGCTCAGGTGAGACTCAAGCTCAATTAGCTTCAGCAAGGTGGATGCAGCTCCTCTGAGTGCAGCAAACTGAGACAGGTGTGCTCAGAGGCAGTTTGGTGGGAGCAGAGTGGGGTTTCACCCAGCATGTCCCAGGATGCTGGACTGTGCAAATAATTGGCTTTTCCCTTGCAATCAGGAGCTCATGTCTTTTAGCCATCCCTGCAAAGGTGCAGAGGAGATGCTGGTGTCCCAAATTCAGCTGCTGCAGAATGGGAGGACCTAGGCTACACACATTTTTCACAAGTAATAATGAGTGACAAAAATAACTGACCTACTTCTAACTCCACAAATACCTGCACCTCACATTTGGAGGCAGTGAAATCATCATGGAGACATTTAGAACAAGTCTATTCTTGACTACCCTTTTTTAACTCCCTCTAAATTATTCCAATTTGGACAGTTTTTCATGTAATACATATTTTTTTCGGTACACCTTGCAACTCCCTGGAGCTGTTTCTGTAGTTGCAGGCAGATCTGTACCCAGTACAAAACCCTGATCATCATAAATATGAAAAGCTTTGGGCTCCCTCAGTAGAGGAGAGTCCATTCTTGCCATCACACCCTGTTCAGTGGAGCCTGAGGACCTCTGCCATGCCTCAAATCAACCCTACCCATTCTGTTAAAGGCAGGTTTTTTCCCCACCAGGCTTCTCCCTGCAGTGGGAAGTGGCCTTGGAATGCTGGGTTGTTGCTCCATTTTCAGAGCTTTCAAGGTCTGAGTTGATGCTGGACTCCTCCAGCACACTGACTTCTGCTCTGCAGATGGAGGGAAGTCAGTGCAGAACATCCTGCATGACACTGAAGATCAGGTTATGTCCTTTCCATCTACATGGGTACAACCCCAACAGGTCAGGAACTACTTGCAGTTTGGGCAGAGCAGGACTCATCAAGTGGAGCAAAGACCAAGCTTGTGATGCCCACCAAGTTGTACAATACATCTCTACAACTGTCTCAAAGGAGGCTGGAGCAAGGTGGGGTTGGTCTCTTCTCCCAAGGAACAAATGATAGAACAAGAGGAAACAGCCTCAAGTTGTGCCAGGGGAGGTTTAGGTTGCACACAAGGAACAGTTTCTTCCCCAAGAGGGTTGTTCAGGCCTGGCCCAGGCCAGTGGTGGAGTTGCCATCCCTGGAGGGGTTTAAAAGCCATGGAGATGTGGTGCTGAGGGACATGGTTAGTGGTGAGCTGGCACTGCTGGTCAATGGTTGGACTCAATGATCTGAAAGGTCTTCTCCAACCTGAACAATTCTATGCTCCTGTACACAGAGAACTCCTGATCAGTTGCCTCACCTCCTCTGCCTCCAGCACAGGATCCTCTTAAACTCCCTCACATTTCTTCTTGGTCTCATTACTATTTTCTGTCAGAAAAGCAAATGTAGAATTTTACAGGAGTTTATTTTGTTCAGGACAGCTCTTCCTCCTCTTTGGTTCTTCTGAGCATCTATTGCTGAAGATTTTTCAGGCCTTTTATCAGAATTAGCCCAGGCCTGCAGACTGCTCCAGAGCAAGCTGAAATGCTTTCAGTTTGTGATTGTTTCCTCACACAGATGAGTCCCAGCTCCCACACTAATTATCATTCCCAGGTCCTCCCAGTCTCCATCCTGCTTAAAATTCCTACAGAGCTGCAAACAACTCTAACAAAATGCATCTGGACAAGTGGTAGATACAAAACTGATTTCCCTCAGAACCCCTGATGTGTGCTACTCCCTGATCTGCCTGCTAGCAGAAGCCACTAAGGCTGCTGACTGCTGGAGAAAAGGTCCCCACAGGTCTGAATCTCTTTGGACCAGCAAAAAAAATCTGAGTCTTGCATCTCAGTCCATCCCATAGGACAGGATCACAGCATCACAGAACGACTAAGGCTGGGGGAGACCTCTAAGATCATCAAATCCAACGATCTACCTATCACGCCCATGCCACTAAACCATGTCCCTAAGTAGAACATCTAGATGCTTCTTAAACCCCTCCACGGATGGTGGAGCACCTCCCTGGGCAGCCTATTCCAATACCTAACAATCCTTTCAGTAAAGAAGTTCCCCCCAACATCCAATCTAAACCTCCTCTGATGCAACTCTGAGGCCATTTCCTCTCATCTTCTCACTCTTAACCCTGGAGAAGAGACCAACCCCCATCTCACTCCAACCTCCTTGCAGGGAGTTGTAGAGAGCAGCAAGGTCTCCACTGAATCTCCTCTCCTCCAGACTAACCAACCCCATTTCCCTCAGCTGCTCTTCATCAGACTCGTGCTCCAGAGCCCTCACTAGCCTTGTCCTTCTCTGGACACACTCCTGTGCCTCTGTGTCCTCCTGAGAACTTTGAAGAACTGAGCTAGGCTTGATGGACTTGGCCCAACCACCCACTCGAGAGACACCAGCAATGGTGGCAATGTCTGCTGCACAGCTCCAGAATAAACATGAGCAGAANACTTCTAACTCCACAAATACCTGCACCTCACATTTGGAGGCAGTGAAATCATCATGGAGACATTTAGAACAAGTCTATTCTTGACTACCCTTTTTTAACTCCCTCTAAATTATTCCAATTTGGACAGTTTTTCATGTAATACATATTTTTTTCGGTACACCTTGCAACTCCCTGGAGCTGTTTCTGTAGTTGCAGGCAGATCTGTACCCAGTACAAAACCCTGATCATCATAAATATGAAAAGCTTTGGGCTCCCTCAGTAGAGGAGAGTCCATTCTTGCCATCACACCCTGTTCAGTGGAGCCTGAGGACCTCTGCCATGCCTCAAATCAACCCTACCCATTCTGTTAAAGGCAGGTTTTTTCCCCACCAGGCTTCTCCCTGCAGTGGGAAGTGGCCTTGGAATGCTGGGTTGTTGCTCCATTTTCAGAGCTTTCAAGGTCTGAGTTGATGCTGGACTCCTCCAGCACACTGACTTCTGCTCTGCAGATGGAGGGAAGTCAGTGCAGAACATCCTGCATGACACTGAAGATCAGGTTATGTCCTTTCCATCTACATGGGTACAACCCCAACAGGTCAGGAACTACTTGCAGTTTGGGCAGAGCAGGACTCATCAAGTGGAGCAAAGACCAAGCTTGTGATGCCCACCAAGTTGTACAATACATCTCTACAACTGTCTCAAAGGAGGCTGGAGCAAGGTGGGGTTGGTCTCTTCTCCCAAGGAACAAATGATAGAACAAGAGGAAACAGCCTCAAGTTGTGCCAGGGGAGGTTTAGGTTGCACACAAGGAACAGTTTCTTCCCCAAGAGGGTTGTTCAGGCCTGGCCCAGGCCAGTGGTGGAGTTGCCATCCCTGGAGGGGTTTAAAAGCCATGGAGATGTGGTGCTGAGGGACATGGTTAGTGGTGAGCTGGCACTGCTGGTCAATGGTTGGACTCAATGATCTGAAAGGTCTTCTCCAACCTGAACAATTCTATGCTTCTGTACACAGAGAACTCCTGATCAGTTGCCTCACCTCCTCTGCCTCCAGCACAGGATCCTCTTAAACTCCCTCACATTTCTTCTTGGTCTCATTACTATTTTCTGTCAGAAAAGCAAATGTAGAATTTTACAGGAGTTTATTTTGTTCAGGACAGCTCTTCCTCCTCTTTGGTTCTTCTGAGCATCTATTGCTGAAGATTTTTCAGGCCTTTTATCAGAATTAGCCCAGGCCTGCAGACTGCTCCAGAGCAAGCTGAAATGCTTTCAGTTTGTGATTGTTTCCTCACACAGATGAGTCCCAGCTCCCACACTAATTATCATTGCCAGGTCCTCCCAGTCTCCACCCTGCTTAAAATTCCTACAGAGCTGCAAACAACTCTAACAAAATGCATCTGGACAAGTGGTAGATACAAAACTGATTTCCCTCAGAACCCCTGATGTGTGCTACTCCCTGATCTGCCTGCTAGCAGAAGCCACTAAGGCTGCTGACTGCTGGAGAAAAGGTCCCCACAGGTCTGAATCTCTTTGGACCAGCAAAAAAAATCTGAGTCTTGCATCTCAGTCCATCCCATAGGACAGGATCACAGCATCACAGAACGACTAAGGCTGGAGGAGACCTCTAAGATCATCAAATCCAACGATCTACCTATCACGCCCATGCCACTAAACCATGTCCCTAAGTAGAACATCTAGATGCTTCTTAAACCCCTCCACGGATGGTGGAGCACCTCCCTGGGCAGCCTATTCCAATACCTAACAATCCTTTCAGTAAAGAAGTTCCCCCCAACATCCAATCTAAACCTCCTCTGATGCAACTCTGAGGCCATTTCCTCTCATCTTCTCACTCTTAACCCTGGAGAAGAGACCAACCCCCATCTCACTCCAACCTCCTTGCAGGGAGTTGTAGAGAGCAGCAAGGTCTCCACTGAATCTCCTCTCCTCCAGACTAACCAACCCCATTTCCCTCAGCTGCTCTTCATCAGACTCGTGCTCCAGAGCCCTCACTAGCCTTGTCCTTCTCTGGACACACTCCTGTGCCTCTGTGTNTCCTTTCAGTAAAGAAGTTCCCCCCAACATCCAATCTAAACCTCCTCTGATGCAACTCTGAGGCCATTTCCTCTCATCTTCTCACTCTTAACCCTGGAGAAGAGACCAACCCCCATCTCACTCCAACCTCCTTGCAGGGAGTTGTAGAGAGCAGCAAGGTCTCCACTGAATCTCCTCTCCTCCAGACTAACCAACCCCATTTCCCTCAGCTGCTCTTCATCAGACTCGTGCTCCAGAGCCCTCACTAGCCTTGTCCTTCTCTGGACACACTCCTGTGCCTCTGTGTCCTCCTGAGAACTTTGAAGAACTGAGCTAGGCTTGATGGACTTGGCCCAACCACCCACTCGAGAGACCCCAGCAATGGTGGCAATGTCTGCTGCACAGCTCCAGAATAAACATGAGCAGAAATCAGAAACTCCCTAAGGACATTGAGAGCATGTGGACAGGGGAATGTTAAGTTCAGGGAGCTGTAGGGAGAGATAAGGTCTCCCCTGATCCTCTTCTTCTCTTAATGGATCCTGCAGGAATAGATAAAACAATCTGGCAGAAGCAAGAGGCACTTACTTAGAAACAATTAACAAATTCCTTCAGTGCCACAGGACCCGGAGTTCAGTCTTTGCATTTTGGGTGAGCAGAACTTGGCTAAGTTGTGTTCCAAGGAGCCTCTTAGGACAGACACCTTGCAGAAAGTATACCAAGAAGTCTCCAGCAACTAAAAACATTCAAGCTTTCTTATTCCACACTATCTCTGGGCTGGGATGGGAAGGAGCCTGGCACAGAGCGGGTTAGGAGCACTGTCCCAGGCTGTTTTTCCCAACCCTTTCTTCCTGGCTCATCAATTCCACTTCCCTACACAAAATTGCTCAAGCAAACACTAGTACATAAAACATCCAAGATGTCACCACCATCAAGCATTTCAAGCCCAATGCTCTCTTCACAGCTCAAAGCTGGAAGACTTAAAAACATCTAATACAAGTAGGAAAGATGAATAATATATGAAAGAAAAAGCAAAACCCAGGGAACAGTCAGAAGTGTGAGCAGCTAATTGCTGTACATTCCCCACAGCAAAGTGACAGACAAGGCAAGGTTGGGCTGTGTGGATGGATGTGGCAGGCAGCAGGTGACAGCAGCACCTTGCAGGCCATGCCTGGTGCCAGTGACACTGTCCCTCTGGGAAGCACACCAACAGCTGAGTTGACACCATCATGCACCAGTTGGTAAAACCAAGAGGGCAGATACCACAAGAGGAAAATCCATTCCCCACAGCAGCTTTGAAACATGAGATTTCTCCATGTGAACAAGCTCTCCTTGGCCCATCTCACTCCAGTCCTCTGTTCATCTTCTTCCCCAGCTTCACTGCACTCAAAGTTGGCACAAATGTCATTGTCCAAATAATTTTCCTGCACATGTTGCTGGGTGAAGCTCTCCCTCCATCCCAAACTGAGACTAAACCAGACCTGAGCCAACAGCCCATCTGCTCCCCCAGCCTCATAGCCACCTCTAGCTCCTCTGTCACCCCACAGCCTGTCATGTCTCGCAGGTAGGAAAAAGCCTGGTGTTGGGAGGACTCCTGATGCTTGAGATCAGGCACCTAAGATAAAGTGGAATTTGCAGAGTGATTTCTAGGGAATTCCACAACCTTTCTGCTTAAAATCTATCTCTCTTCCCACCCACTGCTGTGGCTCTCTCACCCCCAGCTCCTTCCCCACCATCACCCAGAGCAGAGCTGCACCCACAGCCTTTCCCTCCCAGCTGATCCTTTCCAAAGCTCTCCACACCCTCACCACATCTGTTAGTTGACAGCTTTTATTTTGGATCTCCTTTGCCATTTGTCAGCCTGGTAACACAGATTCCAGTTCCCTTTTGATGTTCTCAAGTTATCTGCAAACCCTTTCAAGTGACAGAGCTCTCTGGGCTCCAGAGCTCACAGCAGCACAGGCACTTCCCTCTAGTGGTCCAAAGGCAAGCAGAGATTTCCAGCCAGTGAAACCTCTTCCAGGTGTTGGGGGTCCATCCAGCTTCCAGAGGCACAGTGTGCAGGGGTGGTGGGTGGGTGATGAAGATGCCCACAGCCCCATCCAGCTGCTGAGCCCTTTTCTGGGAGGCTGTCCCAGCACCTGCCTCCAATATTGCTTCTTTCCTTGGACAATATGACAACAGGCAGGTGATGTCCCATGACCAAACCAGATTCAGTTCCTGCTCCATGGTTCTGAGATCAGGATGCTCAGAGCAGTAACAATTCTGATTCTGCTTTGCACTCTGTGGTTGCAGAAGTCACTTGGCTGTGAAGTTAAAGCATGGCTTAAAATGCTGCTAAGCTTGGAAAGCTGAAATTAGGAGTCTGACAAAATTGCAGAGTCATGGGCACTGTACCTGAGCTTTATCTCCCCTGGTACTGTTGCTGATAAATGCCATGATAGGGACAGGACAGCAGCTGAGCGCAGGGCTGATCCCTGCCCTCCCTCTGCTGCCTCTCCTGGAATTCACCTGGAGACTCAGTCTGACCCAGGACAATGTGGGTGAGCGATTTAAGCAGAGGCATGTTTAGTTTAAGCTCTGAACTGGAAAATGACTGTGCATTTCAGAGTCTAAAATGATGGTTTCTAACTTTGCAAAGCTATCAGTGAATGAATTCTCTTCCCAGATCAACCCATCTGTAACCATCTGCTGACTGCAAAGCTGCAGCAGGGCCACAGGTTATAGGAGAGAATTGGAACATTCTCTTGGGGAGTTTTCTGGTATCAGTCATACAGTGTTTTGGGGTTGGAATGGGCCTTTAATGGTCACATAGTACAACCCCCACTGATCTCTGCAGAGCAGTTGTAGATCTCCTTAAACCTGTCTTCCTCCATAGCTAGAGTCAACATGAAATCCACTCAAGATTGTCTGTAAGAAGAATTATGGAGCTCAGTGTGAGGGCTAACAGCAGTGGTATGAACATAGCAGCCAACATTATCCTATAGGCTATAGGTTGGAGGATAAGTGGTCCTACTAACAGAAGGAGTCAGGTATTCCTGGCTGGAACGGTGACCACCTTCTTCATCAATGACTCATGGAAACAATCCCCACTATCAATCCAGGCTGGGGGATGAGATGATAGAGAGCAGCCCTGCAGAAAAGGCCTTGGGGTGCTGGTGGCTGAGAAGCTGGCCATGAGCAAACAGTGCATGCTGGCAGCCCAGAAGCACAATGGCATCCTGGGCTGCAGCAAGAGAAGCGTGGCCAGCAGAGCCAGAGAGGTGATTCTGCCACTGCACTCTGCTCTGCTCACACCTCCTCTGCAATACTGGGTCCAGTTCTGGAGCCCTCAACACAGAAAGGACATGGAGCTGATGGAGCAGGTCCAGAGGAGGCCACGAGAATGCTCAGGGGCTGGAACACCTCTGCTATGAGGACAGGCTGAGGGAGCTGGGATTGTTCAGCCTGGAGAAGAGAAGGCTTCAGGGGACATACTAGTGACCTTCCAGGACCTAAAGGGAACTTCCAAGCAGGCTGCAGAGGGCCTGTTTGCAAAGGCCTGCAGTGAAAGGACAAGGGGCAATGGTTTTAAATTGGAGAAGAGTAGATTTAAACTGGATATTAGAAAGAAGTTCCTCCCCATGAGGGTGGTGGAACACTGGCCCAGGTTGCCCAGGGAGGTGGTTGAGTTCCCATCCCTGGAGGCATTCCAGGTGAGGCTTGCCAGGGCTCTGGGCAAGCTGCTCTAGTTGGGGATGTCCCTGGCCACTGCAGGGGGGTTGGACTAGATGAGCTCCAGAGGTCCCTTCCAACCCAAATGATTCTGTGATTCTGTGAAACAATGAGAGATAGATGCTATTTTAGACAGGTTTACAATGGAGGAAGACTCTGTGGAGGAGCTGGTGATAAAATAACCTTGGGTTGTGTGACCAGGAGTTGGTTCAGTTTGAATTTAAGGGAAGGGAAAAAAAAACCCAAACAACTAAACCTGTAAGTGGTTTGGGAAAGGGTGAGTTAGGAGAAATTAAGGAAATTACTTAGAGAAGTCAACGTGAGACAGAGACTCAGGGAGTGGAGGAGATGTGGGATTTCTTGAAGTCAAAAGAATGGAATTTGTAATCTAGAGAATGGGGAAGGAAATGGTATGTAGGGAAGGGAATGTTGTGTAGGGAAGGAAATGGTAGGTAGGGAAGGAAATGGTATGTAGGGAAGGGAATGGTAGGTGGGGAAGGAAATGGTATGTAGGGAAGGAAATGGCATGTAGGGAAGGAAATGGTATGTAGGGAAGAGAATGGTAGGTAGGGAAGGAAATGGTATGAAGGGAAGGGAATGGTAGGTAGGGAAGGAAATGATTGGTAAGGAAGGCTCCACAAACAACCTCAGGAAGGTTATGAGCAGTGAGTGGTGAGGTCTGAGGTGGGGAACAAAGGGCTGAGCAGCCAAGGTGACTCTGTGAGGTAAGTAGAGTAGACAGAAGGGGAGGATTATGTCATGATGTGGTGTTATGGGATCCCAACAGAAAAGGTGGCGCTAGGTTTATGGGAAAAGATATGGGGCTGCCAGGGAATAAGGTTGGATAAAAAAAAAGATAATGAGGTGCAACAGCTCCAGACTAATAGATCAACTTTAGAAAAGGCTGATGAATAAGAGATTTGAACTGGACATTCCTCTGCCTTAATCAGAGCACTTCATACACTGAATTCCTGTGCTGAGCTGAAAAAGGTAGCATGGAAACTGCAGGAGCAGTGTCCTTTGGCCTGCATGGTTAGGGGAGCTCAAAACAAAGTTCAAAAGAAAGGTGAGAGAAGTGAAGGTAAGGACTGGAAGAAAAGGGACACCTCTTTGTCCCAGACAGCTGAAGGCAGACTGAACCACTACTCTCTTCCAATCAGATACCAGATACTCTGGGCAAAGGAAATAGAGATATCACCTGCATGGACTTGAGCAGGGTATTTGATACATTGCCTCCTGGGAAATCACTACTAGGCTGGAAAAGATGGGGATTAGTGCAAGAATTGAAGGAGCTAAGGACTTGGCTAGAAAAAACACACACCCACTGTGTGCTGAAATGGGAACTGCTGGGCTTGGGAGGGCAGAGGTGAGCTTGCACTAGATCAAGCTGATCTTCTACCCTATGACCATGGCAGAGGAAGCAGAAATGAGGCAATGAAATAACTGCTGACACACGACTGGAAGGTGAGGGTGGTTCAATGGAACATCCAGAGAATTTGGTGACTTTGAGGACTGGAGCAATAGAAATGTAATGAAATTCCCAAGCAGAGCTTCAGGTCCTGCATCTGTGGGCTCAGTCCCAGAATTCTGCTCTATTATAGAGCTGGAAGCAAGAGAGGTGGAGAAATATTCAAATGCAGCTCTTTTATTGCCACTATTGTGATGTAACAGAAAGCTCTGAGAGGTATGAAGCAATAACAGATCAAGTGTTTCCACAGACGGGTCACAGATGAATACTGCTGCACAAGTTGTTGATCAAACCTCATCTGAGACACTATGCAGAGCTGCAGTTCAAAAGGGTGAGTAGAAACTGGAGCAAGTGTAACAAAGGGGTGTGAAGAATCTGTTCTCCAGGAGGAGATGAAAAGCTTGGCTTGTGAAACTAAGCTGGAAAAGAAGTGATTGATCTCTAGGAATTAAACAGCAGAGTAAACTTTAGGGAAGGAAGAGATCTCTGAAGAGCAATGATAGCAGAACAGAGTTAGAGAGGCAACCAAAAACAGATCTGGCTTGGAGTTAGAATGTCCTGAACAGCAGGAGCCAAGTCACATCAGTCTAAACAGGAGCCATGGTGGTAGGACACACCACTGCTTTCAAAGATATCTGTTAAAGGGAGAAAGGTGATGGCTAGAGGCTAGGCACAGTCTGAAAATCCCTTGTGGTCTCCTGTGGCCCCTGGTGCCATAACTGTGCCCACAGCAGAGGGAGCATTAAACTCATTGCCCACGGGAAAGTGTGGGGAGTGATACCCATGTTCCTAGAATCCTTGGATGGGTAGGATGAGCTCATTAGCCTTCTGGCAGTCATCCTAGGAGAAGGACAACTCTGATTCCAAACCCGGGCAGATGGAGCTCGTTTAGCCCTGTAAGGCCTTCCAGCTAAGAGGTTAAACCTCTGTCCTAAGGACTTGGCTGCCAGCATCCAAGCTTGCTAGGCCCTGGCAGATGAACCTTAGGACTAAAGGGTGGGTCCAGCTCTGAGCATGCTGTGTCTCACCTAAAAAAATCCATAGCACAGGCTCGAGGGTGCTATCTGCTATCCTCTTTTTATCAGCGCTTGGAAAAGGCGCTGAGGAGGAGTATGGATGGAGCCCTCCCTGGAGCTTCGTTCGTGAAGCCTAGCCATGACAATGACGATGGCTAGAGGCAGTGCAGGCAGGACAGAGTGAGCTCCACCTGCTTTTTCTGAGCAACACTGGGCTCCAACAACGAAGCAAATCAAACCTTTTCTGTAATTCAAATGTCTGACTTCTGCACAGGAGATAACCAATTTGAAATGGATTCTTTTTGATAAATATCCAGGATTGGTTTTTCATCTCTTTGAGGAAGCCACAATCCAAATTGTCTCTGTACATTGGGACCTAGAGAGGAGCTGTAGCTGACTCCAAATGAGAGATCACTTCATTGGCTCTAATCTTCTGCCTCATGTCATGCCATAAAAGATGCAGAATGGCCCCTGCAGGCATGCCCTGGGATTGGTGTTGTCACAGAGTTGTTCATGTGGCTCTACCACATTAACATAACCCCTGTCCATGAACTCCATCAGCTACTTCTCCTTTCCCAAGAAAATCAGCTGCCCTCTGTGTAAGGAACTTGCTATTTCTGTACCCAGATCCATGTCTCTCAGGAGCATCAGCCATTAGCAGCTATCACATATCCTGCAAATGCTCCTTGCTCTAATTAAGCAATAATTAATGGCTCCAAAGTACCAGGTGGATTCCCAAGTTCTCTGCACTATACAGTCAGTATGAAATCTGCTTTCTGCTTTTCAATTTCAATTAAAAAAGCTACTATTCCCTTTTAGTGTCCTTGTGTCTGCAGTCACAGTGCTCGTCAGAGTACACTAACAGCACTAATCACTATTCAAAGTGTCTCACTTATTCCTCACATGAAATAATACCTTAAAAAAATAGCTTTCCTTCATTTATCTTCTTGGGTTTTCCCCTGTTATAACCTCCATGCCCAGACTTTGGTTAGAAAATTATTCCCAGAGGTGTAGCCACCAGAGGTGACCTCTCCATCTGAGGCCCACCTGGCTTCATCATGCTCTGTGGGGTCCTCTGCTCAGTCCTGGCACCAAGGTCAGGATTAAGATGGTTGCTGTGTTGCATTAAAAATATTACTTTTAATCTCCACTTCGTGTTTTCTTAATGATTCCTAAAAATACCAGGCTTCCTGCTGAGGGAGCTTAGCTCATTACGTCTGGGTGCCAGCAGTGAGTGGGCTGTAGCTGGTCCCAGTCCCAACAGTTTGGGTTTTGGCAGGGACAGTCTGTGAAGCCTTTAAATGAGCATTCCTTCCTTGGGAGATTTTGTACATCTCTTTTGGACAAGGTAGGAGAAAGGAGAAGACCAGCTACCTGACAACTTCTTCAACACTGCCCAGACAAGTCTTCTACAGGAGGGAAAAAACAAGATGTTGTCTTCCCTTGGGGCATATGAAGTCCATCCCCTTGGTCCCCCTGCCTCTCTTCTCCATGCAGCCCAGGAGCAGCACTGGCTGTCAGTAGTAAAGCCTATCCCCTCTCCAGCAAACCTTTATAAATGAGGTTCTCCTGGCCACCCCAGCAGAGCTTAGGGCAGCTCTGGATCTGCTGAGGGAAATGCCCACAGGGACTAACCCAGAGGCACCAGCTAGGGCTCAGCCAGGCACCCCTGGGCAGAAACACGAGTTCCCTGGAGAGATCCAGGCTCCAGGCTGGTTTCTGGTGGCTCCTCCAAACAGCTATGACAAACCACAAACCACCAAAGGACAATGCAGCTGCAATTCAGCAAAGTCTCTGGGTGACATTGCCCTCCCTGGAGAGCAGTGTCTGAAGCTCTGATTGTCTTCACCCTCTGCACGACTTGGCATGGAGATTTCCCACCAGTGACTCAGCTCCTGGGTTGCAGAAGCACTTGGGTTTCACTGTAGCTCCATTATTCCTGGTTTCTTCAGTGTGCCTACTTCTGGGCCCTCCAAGGCAGGTCTATTTCTGGAGACTTTTGTCCCAGAGGATCAGAAAGTCTCCATTCCTGTGGGTTGGTGGGAATCCTGCAAGGGGCTGGTGCAGTCCATGTGTTTCTGCTGAGCTGGTAGGCACTCTGTTATTTGAGAAAATAGCAGTTATTAGCTTTTACCATGGAAAACTTGCATTCGTGGGACTCTATTTTTACCACTCCATTCCACCACTATTTCTGCCTCTAACCCCTGCTCTGGGCTAGGAAAAAAGTTGCTCGCTGAAGTGATGTTGCTCCCTCTTGTGATGCCAACACTGACTTCCTTGTGGCTGCAGGAGTCTCTTCATATGGAGTTACTGTGTCCCATTTTAGTGACATAATGTCTATGAACAGCACAGGGAGCTGAGCTGGGCAAAGAGGGAAGGTGAAGAGATGCTCAGTGGTTCTCCAAACAAAAGGGCTCAGTTTGCTGGTGGTTTTGTTTGGGGAATTATGAGTTCACCATATTTGCTAAAAACATCCCGGTAATTCCAGAATCCCAGCACGCTGGGGGCTCCAAGGGACCTCTGGGAATCATCCAGTCCAACCCCCCTGCTTCAGCAGAGTCACCCCAGAAGCTTGCCCAGCATCACCTCCAGGTGCCTTTGGAATCTCTCCACACAAGGAGAGTCCCCAAGCTCTCTGGGCAGCCTGGGCCAGGGCTCTGCACCCTCACACCAAACAAGTTTCTCCTCCTGTGCAGATAGAACCTCCTGGGTTCCAGTGTGTGCCCATTGCCCCTTGGCCTGGCCCTGGGCACCACTGAGCAGAGTGTGGCCCCAGTCCCAATGGTTGAAGCTTTCATGGAAATGACAGTGAATTCCCAAAGTTCCCCAAAATTCTGACTTGAAACATTATTCTGACTTAAAAGTTCTTTTGTTACTATTTTCTACTCTGTCATTTGACAGCATTTCCTTCACTGATGTCAGGAGGAGCACATGTGCTGCTGGTGTCCCTCTGTCCCCAGCTCAGTCCTTGCTCATGGGCACTCCCCACTCCTCAAAGCACACTGCTAACTGCTAGCAGGTATCTGGCAGGGTTAGGGACTTTAGAAAAGGGCACAGCAGAAAACTGGAGACAAATCTTCGCTGAAGCTAAAACTTGACCTGCAAAGTTTGCGAAGAAGTCATTGATGTCATTCATGATGAGCAAGGCTTTGGTCACCCAGCTGCTGCCTTCTGGAAGTTTGGTTGCTGGTCACCCACATAGGCTCCTTGTGGAGGAAAGGCAAATATATCTCCAGAGAGCTGTTAGTCCATCCTGACACAGGATTAACTGCTCTGAATGCCCACCAGAAGGAGCTGCTCTCTCATGGCTGATGATTATAAGGGTCTCTGGGCAGCTTCCATCCAGGCTGTCAAGCAGCTAAAGAGAGGTGCTGCTAATCTTGCCCTTGTCATCATGACCTGGTGCTCATACCTTCTGCTTTCCACAGGGAAGGACTTAGGTACAAGGTGGACACAACACATGCTCACTAGACCCAAGCCTGCATGTGCAGGAGGTGAGTGGTACCCATCCCACTCCGAGCTGATCCTGCACATCTGTGGCACATTCCTCTGTGGGACGCTGGTGGCTCAGGCTGTGTGTGCCCAGAGTGCAGACTCCAGCAGCTCCACAGCCCCAGGGCTGAGACCAGGGGTCTCCAGAGATGGAGATGGTTGGGCTGGACACAGTGTATTCAACCCCCACGCACTGCAAGGGCAAACTCCAGCATGGGAGCTCAGTGATGCGAGGTGAGTCTGGGCTCCTACATGGGCTGGGGGCTGCAGTCCACGTGCAGAGGGTGTCCCCAGGGAAGCCTGGTGAGCCAACCTGGCTCCTGCCAGGTAACAAGTGGAAAGACAAATGGAAATGACTTCAAGTTGCACCAGGGGAGGTTAAGATTAAACATTAAGAAGAATTTCTTCACTGAGAATGTTACCAGGCTGCCCAGGGAGGTGGTGGAGTCACCATCCCTGGGACTGTTCAAAAACCACTTAGATGTGGTGCTTGGGAACCTGGTGAGCATGGGAGTGTTGGCTGGATGGTTGGACTCGGTCATCTCAGAGGTCTTTTTCAACCACCATGATTCTCTAACTCTATGGTTGTTTTCCCCAAGGTGGAGAGCAGCACAGATCTGATGGACAGAATGGGATGTCTCCTCATGGTTGAGAGCTCTTTGGGAAAGTCATATATGTCACTGCTTTCCTACTCTGCTATCCTCAAGGCTTTGTCCTGCATTCCCAAAGAGAGTGACACTTCTCCATGTGTGAGTCACTGCTGGATCCCCTCCCAGTTGCACCAAGTTGCCACCTCCTGCTGGACTGACAGCATGCACTTGGTGCAGGGAGAGCCTAAATGAGGAGCAACCAGCAAGAGCCATGCTCAGCACTGCACTGGCTTGGGCCTTTTGTCTCCAGGTTGCTCTTCTGTAGAGCATTAGATCAAATTCTCATGGGCAATTAGAACTGGGAGGATATTAACAAAGGAGAAAATTATGCATTGAACATTTTGCTTGCAAAATTCACTGAATAAATTATTCAGACTTAATATGGAAGAATAATGGAGGAAATAATTGAATAATGAAATATCATCAAATTAATGGACTCCTATTAATAATTTTACATCTTGCTCTAATGCAATAAATTGGGGAACAAGACAAAGAGAAGGAAATAATTTGGGCATATTTTGATGAAAATAGAGCAATGAGTCTGTTCATGAAACCTCATCCTGCATTTTGAGCACTGATGGATTTATCCTGACTCCTGTGGTGCTCAGTGCCTGTGCTGAGCACTGAGAGCCCACATGCAAATCTCAAACTTCCACTTCTTTGGTGACACTAAATTAATCCAAATGATCACCTGAGTTTGGCCTAAGCTCATCTCTAACACACTATTCTTAGGACCAACCCCCCCATGCCAATAAACCATGCTGAGAAGCTCCATCTCTATGTTTTATGAACTCCTCCAGGGATGGTGACGCCACCACTGCCCTGGGCAGCCTGGGCCAATGCCTAACCACTATTTCAGTGAAGAAATTGTTCCTAATATCCAACCTAAATCTTCCCTGGCACAACTTGAGGCTGTTTCCTCTAGTCCTATGGCTAGTCACCTGGGAGAAGAGACCAACCCCCACCTCACTCCAAGCTCCTTTCAGGGAGTTGGAACGAGTGAGAAGGTTTCCCCTGAGCCTCCTTTTCTCCAGACTAACAAACCCCAGTTCCTTCAGCTGCTCCTCACGCAAGACTTGCCCTCTGGATCCTTCACCAGCTTCCTTGCCCTTCTCTTGAAACTCTCCAACACCTCAAAGTCTTCTTTGGAGTGAGGAGCCTAAAACTGAACCCAGGATTCAAGGTGTGGCCTCACCAGTGCCAGTCCAGGAGGACAATCCCTGCCCTAGTCCTGCTGCCACACTAGTGCTAATCTAAGCCAGGATGCTCTTGGCCTTCTTGACCACCTGAGCACACTGCTGGCTCAGCTTCAGCTGCTGTCAATCAACATCTCCAGGTCCTTTCCCACTTGACAGGTTTTCAGCCACTCTGCCCCAAGGCTGGAACATTCATGGGGTTGTTGTGACCCAAGTGCAGAACCTGAAGTTAGATAAAATGAATCCCGCCTCAGAAAGACTCAATGTCTTAGCAAAGCTACAGCAATCAACAGTGGGACTCTGATAATAGAAGTGCTCATGCCTTCAGTGGGGTCTTGAGCACCCACATCCTTTTGTTTTGGCCAGCAAGGCAGAGCAGACACTTCTTTTCCTCATTCCCTGCAGAGCACACAGGGCTGAGCTGGACCTGCCTGTACGCGCAGCGGGAGGGCAGCCCCACGCAGCAGGACTGCTGTCTCCTCTCATTAGTTACCATAACTGATGAACCCACAGAGGGTCAGTGTGTTCTTCAGCAATTAACAGAGCTCCAGAGACTGTAATTTGTCTTGTTCATGCTACAGCACCAAATGAGTTTGGCTGTGTTTAATAATCACTCTGAAAGCAGATCAGAGGGCCAGGGGGAGGCAGAGATCCTATCAAGCAGTTGTTTTCCAACTCTTTCAAGGAATTTCCTACTGTGTTTCATTTCTGGCTGCTAAGCCCTAACATGAGCCTGGGGAAGGCAGGCACTGCTATGATTATTCATTTCGTAATCATCAGAGGAAACTCTTTTTAGCTGCTCTAGAAAATGAACATGTTTCCAAATTCAGGAGGAGCCAACAATTGGGGAAATGCAATTTCCATGGGCGCTGTTGCATCAGGCTAAATGCTGTCAGCTTCAATTAGGGATTTGGGAAGGATCTCTGAGCTGCAGCCCCTGGACCCCTGCTGCAGAGAATCCCTCCTGGGTTATAGAATTATAGAATCACAGAACTGTCAGGGCTGGAAGGGACTTTAAAGCTCATCCAGTGCCAATCCCCCTGCTATGGGCAGGGACACCTGGCACTAGAGCAGCTTGC
>VWZO01022223.1:85753-115610 GCA_013396975.1 Bucco capensis
TGCATTAGTGTACAGGCATTGGAGCCAGTAACCACTGCTAGAGCTCTGCCCGACAGGTACAACCCCTGAGGTAACAGCAGAGCTGGCACAACACCCCACAATCCCTGCCCCTCTTCCTCCTTGCCATCCCCACAGCAAAGGCATCAGCAGCTCAGTCAGTGCAGGTCGTCCATGGGGAGGGAGAATGCTTGCTTGAAGGTCTGGGAGTCAGCTTTGGGGCTTCAGAGGTGCCCCAAGGTTGGGGAGCAGGAGAGTGAGCTCTGGGCCTGCACTAGAGGGCAGTCATGCCATGCAGAACTTCTGCTGATGCTCGCCAGAAAGACTGAGGCTGCTGCCAAGGCTGCAGCTGGACCAGAGCTGAACTGCTGCTCCACGATGGAGCAACCTCCTTCCTTCCTGCCTGCCTGCCTTCTTTCCCTCCTTCCTTCCTTCCTTCCTTCCTGCCTGCCTCCCTCCCTCCCTCTCTCCATCCATCTCTTCTGAGTGGGCACCTAGGAAAACATAATCTGCTCAAGCAGAGTGAATGTGGCTGCCCTGAGTGGAAACACTGAGTGGAAACACTGCTTACTTAGCCTTCTGGAGACCTTGGAAAGAGCCAACAAGCACATGGATGGAGGATGATCCAGTTGAGAAAGTCTCCTTGGATATCTAAAGGCTTTTTACAACATCCTTAAAGAAGTTGAGAGAACAGAGGAGAAAGGAAGGTCCTGGCATGGACTGGTGGTTGATAGCAGGTGAAGAGGAGACCCAGGTCAGGGACGTCTCCCATGGGCTCTGTGCTGGGACCTGTGCTGTGCAATGCATTCATGGCCTGGAGAGGCAGTGAGCTGCAAAGTGCTAATGTGCAAAAATTACCCAAAGTAGCAAGGAGAAGAGCAAGAAGAGCTTTAGGAGGATGTTATCAGACTGTGAGAACAGGCAATGAAGTGGGAGAGGAAATCTGGTGTAGGTAAGTGTAAAGTGGTAAAATTGGTGACAAAGCAAAGGGGCTGCAGGCTCACCACCACCACTTGGGAATAAAGTGATTTCATGACACTGTCCCACTGGAGCAGAAGCTCACATACTGTCTCCAGCTGGAGCTGACACCACATCACCCTTCAGCAGCAGGAGCCACAGTGTCACTCCCACAAGATGCTGCTCTTGCCACACACCTGGTTCCTGCTCCTACCTTTGCTGCCAAAATCCAGCCCCAGAGGGATCAGATTCCTCAGAGTTATTTTCACTTGTTGTCAGGGTTCAGTTTGGATGATCTGAGCTATGCATGGCAGACACACTCTCTGTGGCACTTGTGCTGCCTGCCAGGGTTCAGTTTGGATGATCTGAGCTATGCATGGCAGACACACTCCCTGTGGCACTTCTGCTGCCTGCCAGGGTTCAGTTTGGATGGTCTGAACTCTGTGTGGCAGACACACTCCCTGTGGCACCTCTGCTGCAGGGCACTGCTGAGCCTCAGACAGCAGCTTCCCTGTCTGCAGGCAGAGGATTTCCTGAGGTGACTGATCCACCTGGGCTCTGCTGCTGCTCCTTGAACATCCAGCCCTAACCACCTCTGCCCTGCCCTTTCTTTGAGGATGGAATAATAAACCCTTGTGCTGCCTCAATAAAGAAGAAGAAAGGATCATATTCTAACTTCTCAAGAAGCTGGAAAGCATGTTGACTGAACAGGGACTATAATGACTTTGTTATGAACAGTTCTTGCATGAACTGAGAGAAATGGAGATCCCCAAAGGAGCTGTGCTGGGTGGAGAGGAGCAGGGCTTGGGTCCTGCTTGAAGAAGCCACCGTGGTTTGTAGGTACAACAGGCAGGCAGGCCACTTTGGCAGATGCCTACAAATTCCCACACCTCAAGTCCAAACAGGCCCTGGTTGGTGTGTGAAGCAGTAAATTGTCGAGTTCTTGGGCCCAGGTGTTTCTCACTGCAGGGATCACAGTCACAGAATCATTAAGGTTGGAAGAGACCTCCAAGATCACCAAGTCCAACCATCAGCCTATCACTACCATGCCACTAAACCATGGCCCTAAGTAGAACATCTATATGTTTCTTGATCCATTCCTCCCTCACCTCTGAGCCTGAGTCTGATGGAGTCCATTCATCAGCAACCTCAGATGGGGCTGCAGATCCACCTCTTGGGCTTCTCCAAAGGCTCCCCTCATTAAACACAGCCACAGACCTCATTCCTTATGGCTGATTCCTACCCTTGGATGTCTAGAAACACTTCTCTCCTGAGGAGCTCTGAGGGCTGAGGCTGTGCAGACACAGACCTTGTAAGGGATTTCATTTGAGAGCCTCCTCAGAGAGGAGAGAAATCAGATTGCCTCAGCTGATAGTGCCAAGAGCAGGAGCCCAGAGCTGTGCAGGGGCTGGTTCTCTCTGATATGACAGTTCATCTCTCCTGATCATTATTTTTCCTCACTGAAAGCATAGCCTGACTGGGAGGTCAGTGTCTTCTGCTCATCCCCCAGGTCCTGTTCTCTGCTGCTTTCCAGTCATTTCTGGGCTTTCTTTTCCCTTCAGGCCAGTGGAGAAGAGCTCCAAGAACCTTCCTCCAGCCAGCCAGATGCCTGTTTCTGGTCTCTGTAATGGGATGCATGTGCATGGGCTGGAGTTGCACACTTAGGGCACAAGCTATCTTCCTGCCCAAAGCACTGGCCATTTGCTGGGACATACTGGAGTCTATTTAGGGAGGTGGAAGTTGAGCAAATTTGGACACAGAGTCTGGAAGAGAGGCTGATGCACACATAGACTCTCACACTGCAACGTTTGGGATTTTAGCATGATAGCATAGAATCATGAAACTGTATTTGTTGGAAGAGACTTTTAAGATCATCAAGTCCAACCATTAATCCAAGACTGCCAAGTCCACCACTAATCCATGTCCCTCAGCACCACCTCTCCATGGCTTTTCAATCCCTCCAGGGGTGGTGACTCCACCACTGCCCTGGGCAGCCTGGGCCAGGCCTTGACAACCCTTTTAGGGAAGAAATTGTTCCTAATGTCCAACCTAAACCTCCCCTGACACAACTTGAGGCTATTTCCTCTTGTTCTATCACTTGTTCCTTGGGAGAACAGACTGACCCCACCTCATGCTGCAGAAGGAAGCACATATATTCCAAAACACAGCTAGCAGATAAAGCCACCCTAGCAAGCAATACAACAGCAAAGCACCTCAGAGGAAGCTGATATGGGAACCTAATGGAATGTTTCCTAAAACTCCAGCAGTTGTCATCTAGATAACACAGCTAAGTGCACCTTCCCAGCCTTTCCAAGCCATGAGAGGAAAAAGGAAAAGCCTGACATGCCAAGTGCTGACCTTCTCCACACTCCTCTGTCCCTGCAGTCATCTGGGAGAACTTCTGGAAGGACTAACACCCACGTGTAGGCCACAGCTGACCTAAGCTCCTCTTGCATAAGCCAACATATAGCATCTCAGCTATCAGCATGGTCAACATTTGAGAGGGCTGTCTAAGCAGAGATACTAGACCCTGCAATCCTAACACCTTGCCCTTCAAAGGATAGGCAAACAGCTCTAAGTGTGTTGTCATTGATTTGGACACTCTTTCTTTGCTTGTGTGAAGAGTTATTGATTCCAGGTTAGCCCCTGGAGGGTTTATTTGGCAGATGGCTTGCTGGGAGCTTGGCCATTCATTCTGAAGTCACCTCAGCCATTTGCTGATAGCTGCACCCAGAAAAAGAGAGATCACAAATCTTCAGGCTGGACCTGCTTTAGAGGAAAAGTCTTGCTCTTAGCTTGTGCTGGATGACCCTACTCAAGCCAGAAGGACTGCAAGGACATGTCCCAGAGAGCAAGGTCTGCTCCTTGCCTTTTCACGCAAAGTGCACTCTCTCTTCCCCATAATTTAAGCCTGATGACTTTGACCAAGAGCCATGTAATTTGTTGTCATGCTTTGCTCATTAACCCCCCAGAACTACTCTATTTACTAACATACTTCTTCTAAATTACTTTATAACTTAACTACCTTTACTGCTTCGCAGTGGGTGGCAGAGGAGAGAGACAGCTGCAGAGGTTCCTTGCTGACACTCACCAAACCACAGGGTGATGGTGGCAGTGAGAAGCACTTGGGGTTTGGGTGCTGCCAGCATGTTGCACAAGCTCTGGACAAAGATGCTGAAGTGTCTCTCAGAAGGACAATTCCCTAAACTGATGGGATTGAGTCAGATGACTCAATTGTACCCAGATGTTGCTTGTCCAAGCCAGGACCTCCTCAAGCACAGATTTCATGGTGTGAACAGCATGGAGCCAGCTATGGAAAGTCTGGGGTGATCCTTCCAGTGTGTTATTCTGCTGGAAACCACTGAACCCTGAGCAACCAACTAAACAAATGGAGACAGAACAAATGCTCCTTTAGCTTCTTCATTCCTACCAGTCACTCAGGTGTGCTGGAGTTTTTTTGTTTCATTTTCTTCTAATAGGTTCATTAGAATGGCTCAAGCCAGAAGGAGAAAACATGCTGGTTGTTCTTTGCAGTGAACAACAGCTTTTCCAAGAGAACCAGAGGGAGTTTTGCTCAGTATAAGACCAGAAAATAAGGCTGTTGTCAAGAGAAGTTCTGATGGGAAACAGATTTCAGGGACAACTTGCTGAGGGCACCCAGAAGACAGTCCTCCACCCAACTCTGGTCATTATGGGGGAACAACAACTTGCTTAATCCTCCAAAAGTGTATGCTGCTGGCCTGAGGGTACTCCAGCAAGTGCAATAAGGCAGAGTGGAAATATTTGTTCAGGAGTCAACGGTTCTACATCTGCTCGGTGTCCAGTAAGTTCCCAAGGGTCCATAATAAGGCCCAGTGATTTATACCCTCAGCCATAGTAGATGTCATGGACCCTCTCTTTTCTACTCAGCCCTGGCAGACCCAATATTGGGTCAAGCCTAGCCTGCTCAGCTCATACCTCTTTGCTGCTGCAGATAAGAAGTTGTCTCCCATTCCCCTGATCAGTGTTAGCATTTCTTAGGCAGGAACCAACATGCAACTGTGCATGAATCCTCACCAGGGCACAATGAAGAATGCTGCTTTGTCTGGTGGGCTCATGATGCAGTTTGGGTCAAACAAGCTCCTCCTGTCACATCCCAACTGTCCCCAAAATGTGTCTTCCTGCTGCCCACCCTGTGGTGCTGTCACAGCCACAGCAGTTGCAGTCTGGGATGAGTCTCCTGGAAATGTAAGGCTGTGAGGGATCCTTCTCATCAGGCAGCTGGACGTGGTCAGCATTGCTCCTGACATACCTTGTGGAGGTCTCAAGGCACATTGCAGTGTGCAGCTCTGGACCAGACCACCCCTGCTGGTTTCCTCCTTTGCATTGCAGAGCAGCAACCTGAAGGTCATCAGTCCAAGAGGGAGACTTCACCACTGCCTTCAGTTTTACCTGAGTGGGGTTTATGAGGCCAAGAGTTTTCTGCTGTAGCCAAGGACTGCTGAGCTCTTCACCTCCTTCTTGCTCTCCCTTCTTACTGGCTTGCATGTGCAGGTAGCAGACAGCTGGCCAGGTCCAGCCTGAGGAGGTGTGAGCATGAAGCCCCCTCTCCTGCTCTTTAGTTATTGACTTTTCTTGCACTCCTGGCAGTGATGTGATCTTTCCTCAGAGCTGTGGTGAGTGTTTCAGCTGTCAGTGCTGCTGTGCCTTCCCAAACCTATCATCAGAGCCTTGACAAGTGGAGGTTTTGGAGCAGAGTTAAACAAGGAGCAAGCACCAACGCTGCCAGGGACCAGCATGGAAGTTTCTCCACACTCTAGTTGGTGTCAATTACACAGTTGGGTCTGATTTGTGACCCAGCAAAATGACAGTGGCTGAAGTTGTTCATTTTCTCACTCAAACACTGTGTTTGCAGTGCCGGAGCAGGACAGCTTACACCTCTGCTTCTGCTGAACTAGTTATTACACCAGACCAGAGGTGTAAATCCCTATTTTTATGCACTGACATTATTAACCCATCCTGGCAATCAGTGCTTGAGAACCTGTGATCTACAGCAGCCCTGATCCCCAGGGTAGGAAGTCACATTTCTTCTGCTGTGATTAAGGTGGAGATCAGCACTGAAACTCACTCTGTAAACTGAAGTTATTTCTCCAGCTAACACCAGTGCTGGGGCTTGGACATGGCTCAGAAATGGTTAAGCTCCTGTAGCTTAGCAAATCCTCTGTGACTGTGGGCATCTGTCTCTAAACATCCTCCTCTCTTAGGGGCTGTGGTGCTGACAGGTGCCTTAGCTGAGCATTGTTCCCAGACAATGGCAGAGCTCATTAGAGGCAGGGACTCTGCCAGCCCCTCCCAGGACCAGGGGACCACCAGGACCTTTGAGTGATGGGCAGCAGCTCTCCAGAGTGGTGGGCCTGGGCTCATGGCAGGGCTTGGGGTGCCCATGGCAGAGCGGGCTGCACCTGCTGAATGCAGATTGCCAGCTGGAGCCCAAACCCTGTGCTTCTGGAGGACTGGAGGTGGCTGATAGGGTACGGAGAAATAGCCAATTTCTTTATGTATCACAAGAGTTCTTGATAATTCCAGGAAAGGCAATTTGACTTGTGCCTGCAGAGCCTCTCAGGCCTGCACAGCACTGACAGCTACACTGTGTTCCCTGAACAAGCTGGGGTTTGCTCTTTGCTAATCTGAAGGGGGTCAAGGGTAAAATTTTGACCAACTTTGTATTCCAAGGAGGGCTCCAGGGAGGAGTTGCAGCAGCATTCCAGAAATAATTCTTGTTCTCTCAGCACAGGAAACAAAAAGGGCACCCATGGAGCAAGATGTTTATTCCAAACAGCAGATCACTTCTTTCCAGAGCTTGAAGTTATTCTTACTGGCTTCCAAGAAAACTTGAGAAAGGTACTTCAAAGGAAACCAGTAACTTCAAGGTAATGGTTGCCACTGGGCTGCTCACAAGCACCAGTAAGCAAAGAGAACCTGGCAGAGCCAAACCAACTGTAAGGTTCGTTTTAAGGTCAGAAGGAACACCAGGCCAGGTAATACTGCTTTAACTTTTACATCTTTCACTTGTATAGCTTCATCTTCCACATGATCAAAACCCAAATGATCAAAACCCAATTTTTTTCAGGTATCGCTATAACTGCAACAGCAAACCATATTTGTCCTTCTCCATGCCTCAGATCAAATGTACTGCTGGAATTTTCCAGGTTTCTTATAATTGTTATTAAGCAGCTTATTGTCTTCTGGTCGAATCATTAGCAGGGTTTGTTCATGCCATTTCTGAAGCCCATCACCTAGAGAAGGCTTTGTCTGTGTGATGAGGTGGTCTTTCACCAGCAGTATTACACAACTTGAATTGGAAGCTGGGCTCCAGTGGGCTCTTATTGTTGGCTTGCTAGAAATCCAATGTGACATAACAATTTCTTTTGCTGTGGATAAATAGCCCTGTAAATAACAGCCCCAAAGCTGGTTGTTGCTTCAGGATGGATGTTTCCAGCAATGGAAAACAAACATCTTGACTTTGGATTGTTGCTGTAATGCAAGAGACGTTGCCCATTGCTGAGCTTTGGCCTTTGTGTAGCAGTGGGAGGTCACTGTCCTCGGACTCTCTTTAGAGAACTTTGGTTCAGGAAATATTTCTGGAGATTGCTCAGATTATCCATGAATCATGCCAATAAAGCCTCATTTGCCAGACACAAACATTTCCACTTTGTAGCAATTTCCCTGAGCTCTGGGTAAAAGCAAAGAACACAGTGGAAGCTTTTATTTGCCCCTGAAAAGCAGAAGCATTTTAGCTGTCAGGCTTTGCTTTTCATACTCCACATCTCCCAGGTAGAAGTGGGACAACTTGACAGCCTTGCCAAACAGTCTGGATCAGAAAGAACAGCCATGCAGACAGGAATCATCTGAGAGCAGAAACAAGATGAAAGATGCTTTTCTGGTGCTTGGAATCTGCAGTAAGCATTGGGGATCTGTCCCCAGACAGCCATTGCCAAAGTGGTCAGACAAGACTTAGCTTAGGTGCTTCTAAGCAGTTAAAGTTGAACTGATTGCAGTCAACATAAGTATGTCCAGTGCTTACTGCTCCAGGAGCAAGGAGCAACCAGGCTGGGAAGATTGAGTAGGGCAAGAGTCAATCAGGAGAACTTGAAAAGCCAACTCTATTAGATAAACATCTCAGCAAGACAGAGCTTGTTGGGGTAGAAACAATAAGAAATACACATTTGATCGCCATACTGTGCAATTGCATTGAGTTTCCATACCCCACCCTGCTGAATGGCTCAGCCCTCACAGTCCTCACCCTCTCCCACCTAATTTCATCCATAATGGCTGGAGAAGGTGGGCTCTGTGTGAGAGCCCAAGCAGTCAGCTTCACCAGGCCTGCTCCTGGACGAGCCCTGAACCATGCCTGGCAGCAGGATGACTCCTGCATCTTGCCACATGAAGAAGATGAAGGATCTGTTCCAGAAGACAAGTGGAAATGTGCCAACAGCCCAGTGGGGCTTTGTGCTCACAGACATCTCTTGGTGCTGTTCTCAAACTGAAGCAGTATCTCATGCAGAAATGCTGAGGGAGAGCTGTGTATCTCTCTGGCAATCAAGTATTTCTTGGAGTAGAAGCCAAACCACAGCAACTGAATACAAAGGCAGCTTAGATCCAGACAGCAGATTGTGAACAACAAATCAAAAGACAATTTCTCATTAGCTTAGCTCCCACTGAACAAGAAAATCAAGTCCTAATGCCTTCATTAGCAGTCATTTCATAACGACCCTGGACAAACCTTCCACCAGGCCTTGGCCAAGGCACTGCACGGAAGGACTTCAGGGAAAGGTGCTTCAGGTGCTTCAGACTCCACCTGCACAAAGTTCCTGTCCTATCAAGCCTCTGGGTAGAGTGGCAATCTGCACTGCATGGACCTAGTGAAGAGATCAACATTTATGGCTCATTTAGCAATTATTTTTCCTTCTAGTCTTCCTCCCTTTTCACAGTAGCATTCCCACCAGAGGTCCCCAGAAGAACCCTCCCAGCACTGCTTTGGTTCCCATGGCCCCCATGTCAAGGCAAGGATTCTTCAGTGCTGCTCTCCCACAATACAGCTGGCAATCTCTTCCCATCTGCCAGGGTCTTATCACAGCTTTCCAACATGGAGAAAGCCTGGGATGGACTAATATCCCCTGTCTAACTGGGCCAGGTTCCACTGCATCCATGAAGGAGGCAAACATGCTTCTAGGCTGTGGGAGATAGGGTTAGTGGTAAAAATGGCACAACTGCAGCCTTGCACCCTGCAGGCATTTCATCTGACCTGCTTGGAACATGGGGCAGCAGGCAAGATGCAGATCTGCTGTGTGGCCTGGGCCATACCTCAGCAGCCACTTGTTACCCATCAGGAGCTGTGCCAGGAGAGGCTCTGGGGTGGGCAGGGATGGTGGCAGAGGCCTAACAAAGTCTGAAGCCAGGGGTTAGCCCCAGGCTGCGGGGGCAGTGCCATCAGGGACAGCACCACCTTCTCTTCTAGTGCTCACTAGTGTCAGAGGTGGAAGCACAGAGGTGGTCCTGTCAGCTCCCAGGGCATTAGCTGACCTGGCTGGAAAGGACAACTCCTTTCCAGGACAGCTCTCAGCACTGCAGAAGTCTACCATTGGGGTGAAAACATCATAGAATCATAATCATGGAATCATTTTGGTTTGAAGAGACCCTTCAGATCATCAGGTCCAACCATTAACCAGCACTGCCAGGTCACCACTAAACCATGTCCCTCAGCACTACATCTGAATCCCATCAGGCCCCACAGGCTTGTAGGGACCTAGCTATAGTAGCAAGTCCCACACTATTTCAGGGTCAGGTAGAAGTTTGACAGACTCACAGTCATGGGTCTGTAGCTCATGGCTCTGGGGCTCCATGGCCCTTACCAGACCATTGCCAGATGCATTTATTTCTCCTCAAAGTGCTTCCAGCATCAATACACATTTAAACTATGTTTTGTTAGTGGGGGTTTTTTTGTGAAAACAGCCTGTGCCAAACTGTCTCTCCTATTTCCTCCTGCCAACCAGTGTCTCTCATGGCTCAGCCATGTGCTCCCAGGCTACAAGCCCAGCTGCTCTTGTCAGCCACTCTCCAAGCACATGTCCTTGCATGGGATGTTCAGTGTTATTTCCAGAGCATTTTATTGGTACATGTCCTCCCTGCGTGCCCTCCAAGAGATGCTTTCAGGAGGATTTGTGCAAAGTTGTGTGATTGGCTTTGAGCTTCTTTGTTGAGTCCAGCCAGTGCCAAGGCCAGGAGCTGAACCCATGCCAGGTAATTCAACATTTCTCCTTAAATGCTATAGACAGAATCATGCTCTTGGCTTGTCAGAGAAAGGCCTGAGAGCTGCTTTTCAGCCCACCTAATGAGGGCTTGTGTTTTTCTGCTCCTGGGAGGATGGATGCTCCTCATTTCCGATTTCTTTCAAAGGGAGCAATTTTCTTCCACAAAAAGATCAGGAATAATAGATACAATGTGGCTCATTCTGAGTCAGCCTTTAACCATTTGTGCTGATGTTTTCTCCTTGTACATCTTCCAGCTAAGACCCTGAAAATCAGACTCCTCTTCAGTTGCTGCTGTGCATTTTCTCCATCAGCGAGACTTTTCTGTGCTGAAGGGTTTCGTGCACATCCAGCATCTTCTTCCAGACCTTCTCAGGCTGAAAGAGTCTCCATAAACATTGCCCTCAGATTTGAGGTGCTCTAGACTGGGCTTTTCTGCCCCAGCTCTGCAGAACTTGCCTTCTTGATATGAAGAAGCCAAGGCATGGAGCACAAGGGACTCTGCAGGGAAAGTGTTTGCTGTCCTCTGTGGCTGGAAATCATCCAAGTGTTATCCCAGTGCACAACACTAAGGTGGAGGCTCTAGGTGAGCTCTCCCAAAACCAGCCTGGCACTGCGCATATTTACCACTTCTACACCAATACTAGTGGAGATGACAGGGCTTCTCATTGTCCAGTGTTTGGTCATGCACTAAATAGGAAGTTCTGTCCCACTCCTTTACTTCTTGCTCTCTCCATGTTGGCTCCACATTTGCCACTGATTCATCACCAGCTGGAAACTTAGACTTTGAGGGGTGGCCAGTCACACAGACCATAAGATCCAGACTGTTCCCTTGAATTGACATCCTGAGGCCTTACCAAGGAAGGATCTTTTCATTGATCAAGCAGCAGGGAAGGAAGAAAACAAAAGCTGATCCATCTGCTCATCTCCTCCTGCCAACTCATGAGGAGCAGGAGCATGGGCTGAAGCATCTCTACCTTGCCCACTGCCAATGGACAACCTGCCTCAGTTTGCCTCATTTAGGCAAAACACAACCCAAAAAGCAGTGTCACAGTTCTCAGCTGAAGTTGCTCCAGAGAGTAAAGGTCACAGTGGATGGTTTCAGTACTGACAAAGGGAGCCCAGCAGCATCTCACTGATGTGAGTGCTTGGTAAAATGCTGCCACATGGCAGGGGTGTTTCACTTTTCCCATCTTTCCTATCTGCTGGGGCAGATATCCAGTAGATTTGGGCAGGCAGTATGGTGGCTTGAGCAGCCTCTGGAGCTGCAGCAGTCCCAGCTGCACCAGGCACAAGTGAGAAGAAACAAGGAGAACTGGAGGCAAGACTTCAGTCAGGACTTATCTGGCCTTGTGCACTAAGTGTAGCAGCAGCCACAGGACCAGAAGTTGCCCCATGTTGAGCGCCACTGTGTGTCCATCCACCTACAGCTTGGCCTCCCTCATAAGACCACTCTGAGACCTGGCAAGCCTTGGTGGATGAGTTATCCCTCTGGATGTCATTGGAAGGTAATTTCTTCTGTCACTCCATTGTCTTTGGGTTGAAAGGAGAAGGTCCTCATGCTGCACACTGGCTGCAAAGATGTGATGGTACCAAGTGTGGGAAGTGTTGTGATGCTGAGGATGGACACAGAAGGAAGAAGCAACTGCAGATTATACCCACAAAAATCTCAGCATTGTGTATCCCCTTTGCCCCATCCAGACACCAGCTGGAAGGGCATGGCAGAGGTCAAGAGCAGCAGCTGAGGTGCCCTGGAGTTCATCTGCAACTGCTGCAGCAGTGCTGCTGGCCCAGGCACAGGAGTTCCCCCTCAGGAGGCAGCAGAGCTGGTGCTGGTCATAACGTTGCCTTCCCATTTCTCTTGGAAGCCAGCAGGGCTGGTTCTGGCCATGCAATTGCCTACCTGTCTCTCTTGGAAGACATCAGGGCTGGTTCTAGCCATGTAGTTGCCCTCCCATTTCTCTTGGTAGACAGCCCAGTGTGTGCTCACCACCTCATGAAGACAGCAGAGCAGATGATTTCCACAAGGCTCTCCTCCAACCCCCTGGCAGTATGGGAGTGTGATGGAGTACATGAAACAGGAAGTTCTTTGTGTCCACCTTACCTCCTCCTTCTTCTCCCAAACCTGTTTGTTTTGTTTTCCAAACTGCTCTGCTGCCACCACCCCCTCCCCCAGCTAGTTGGCTCTGTTAGCCACAGCAACAGATGGGTGGGTGTGGGGCAGGCTGGAGCAGTGCTAAGCCAAGCCTGGCCAGGAAGCCCCGGTGTGGTACTGAGCAGCCGCAGCAGGAGCCCGAGGCGGCATGCAGGGCTGCATCCGGGCAGATCATGCTGGCACAGAGCAAGGAAGTGACTTTGGTGTGCAAATCAGCCAAACAAAAAAGACCACCTGGTGCAGGGAGCCCTGGGATACTAGCAAGTTTGCAGATGACACCAAGCTGGGTGGCAGTGTCCATCTGCTTGAGGGAAGGGAGGCTCTGCAGAGAGATCTAGACAGGCTGGATCACTGGGCCAAGGCCAATGCCAATGCCATGAAATTCAGTAAGGCCAAATGCCAGGTGCTGCACCTCAGCCATAACAACCCCCAGCAGTGCTCTAGGCTTGGGGAGCAGTGGCTGCAGAGCTGCCAGGCANTCTTCCAGCTGTAACTGTTCTATGATTCTATGACCTTCTCTCTCTATAAAAGGAGACAGATGTCAGACACTTCCTCTTTGCTCCTTCTGCCTCTCACCTCACCTGAGACAACTGGCAGAAGGGGAGAGAGAGAACTGCCACGTGGCCTCCGCCATCTTGACCAGGCAGTGCTCAGCTTTCCATCTAACTGGGACTCTTTCTCTTCAGTCATCTGAGTCCCTGGCTCCATGGACATCATCTCAGCTCACCTCACCCTCTTCCCACTCCAACTGGACTATATTTCTTGTAGGTTTTATTGGGGGTGGGGAAGGAGAAATCTCATGGCACGGTGCGGGGGGGAAGACATGGAAAGCTTTACTTACCTATTTCTGTGTTTGCACTGTTATATATATATATTTATTTGTTAAAGTTATTCTTTATCACTTTGCCTCGGGTGTGCATGTGTATTCATTCTACATTTATTCCTTTATCCTGGGAGGGGGAGGTCCTTTATCTGGGTCTTTCCCAAAAACTGTCTGGTCAAACCAAGACAGGGAGTCCTCTTGCACTGTTCCACAGTGAAGCCAATGAGTGCACAAAAGCTGTCATGTGGCTTTGGAGGCTGGTTCACAGCTCCTCCACCAGGAGCTCTTCATGCAGACCCATAATGGGCAGCTTTGTGTCTCCCAGCATGAGCACCTGGGAATGCTCTTCCCCAAAGATGTGTCCCAGCTTAATGTTTAATAGGTGTGTTAATGAGGGAGGAAGCAGAATGAATCTGGGAGTGTTTCTTAGGACACTTCTTTCTACCTGCCTTCAGTGAAGAATGAACCTACAGGGAAGATCACCCTGAGAATTCAAACACCAAAGAATAGCTTAGAGATGTGGAAGTGCCACATCAGCCATCATGGACTCCTAAGAAAGGATTGATATGTGTGAGGAGCCAAGAGGAAAAAAGCCAATACACAGCTGATGTCCAAAGAGAAGCAGTGGGGCAGAAAGAATTGTTTCTTAGAAGCTTAACTACCTTTTTTGATAAATCAGTGCGATAGCTATGGCCTCAAGATGAATCAGGGGAGGTTTGGATTGGATGTCAGGAGGAATTTCTTCACTGCAAGGGTTGCTAGGCATTGGCCCAGGCTGCCCAGGGAGGTGCTGGAGTGGTTTAAGAAACCCTGGAGGGGTTTAAGAAACATCTAGATGTGGTACTTAGGGCCATGGTTCAGCGGCATGGGGGTGATAGGTATGGTTGGACTCAATGATCTTAGAGGTCTCTTCCAACCTTAATGATTCTGTGAAGAGGCAAAATATCATTGCTCCTTGTTTGTAAACCCCCTCAGTACTTGGCTGGGGGAGGGGAGGCAGGTATCCCTCTTGACATCCTTCAGGGATGAGCTGAAGGAAAGTAGGATCTAGGTTTGGACTGACCTGGTGTGTTGCTGGGTTTGTGGCTCTGATGTTTGTGGTGTTAGTGCCATTTGGAAAGAGAAGGGAGAATCCTTGGAGCAGCACAGCCTGGCAGAGCAGGTTTTGTTTCACTCCAGAATTAAGAGAAAAAATATGTTATGAATTGTTTCCAAAGGCAAAAGCATCCAAAATTCAGAGGCTCCATAGCTCAGGGGTTAGAGCACTGGTCTAGTAAACCAGGGGTCGTGAGTTCAAATCTCACTGGAGCCTTGTGAGGGTCTGTACCTCCTGCAATCATCTGCAAGCTTTAGCTTTCTGCCTGAATATTGCTAGCATCATTTTTTTGGAGCATCCACCCCAGGCTAGCTGAAATGCAAACATCATGTGACAGCTCTGCCAAACACCAGGCAATGGGAAGAAAAGCAGCAATGGGCAGAGTTAAACACTCAAAGAAATACCTCAAAATAGCAGTATAGCAGTGGGAGCTAGGAAATCCCTGGTAATGGGATTTAACACCTGCTGAACCCCACAGACACTGGTGAGCAAATCTGAAAGGGCTGCTAGACACTGCCAGCCAGATCTGGCTCATCTCTTCAGCAGGACAATCAAATTGTGTCACCAGAGCTCAGTAATTACAGAGCTGGATGAAAAAATTGTACATAGAGTTTGTGGAAGAATGGCAACATTGATCTTCTTCAGAGCTCTGCTGAGGAATTGGGGGCTGGAAAGTTATCATTTTTAAGCAAATAGCTAGCAATTAACCTATATTTTACACCTTGAGAAGAGTGAATTGCAGCCCAGCTTTATCTGATGTCATACTCTGTGCATTTCCCCTTTTTTTGCTAATTTTCAAATAGAATTCCTGGTTTGTTCCATCAGAAAGATCCAAACCAGGGAGGTAAAAGGCCATTTCTGGATTTGAGAAGAGCTTTTTCCAACTGAGGGCAAGAAGGCTCAAAAGCCTGAATTATTTTTATCTCTTGGAGGGAGACACTGGGGGCCAGGAGGGACAAGGTGTTCTGGTCACCTCTCTCCAGCCTGTTTCCTTACAGCTTTGTTTTCCCAGGACACTGAGCACATTACAGCTCTGGTGGGTTAATGTCTTTTCTCCACATGAGAAGCAACCTGCAGGAACTTCCTAGCTTTCCTCTGTGTATGTCCCAGCAAGGCTAAAGAAACAGGAGTCAGCAGGATTCCCATTAATCTGCAGCCTGAGAAACCAGCAGAAGTTACTGTTGTTGTAACCCAAGACACTGGAGAAAGGACTGATGTGTTCTAACTGGAAGTGAAGTTGTTTCTAGACTGTTGTGGCCTTACATCTCTTTACCCTGTCCCTCAGTCAATCTTAGTTCTTTGTTTTGCTTTCATATGACTCTGCTGAGCACATCCAACAAGACCTTTGTGGTTAAAGTTCACTTGTACAAGACTCATGGCTTGAGCTGAGCCTGGCAGTGGTGGAAATGATCTTCTGAGAAAATCAATGGTTTTCATCCCCCTGCAAAAGTAAATGCTCAGGCTATGTTTAGCTGAATCCTTAATCTACATATTAGCTAACACTGGTGTAAAACCTCCTCTCCCCAGCAATACAGAACATCAAATCTGCTGCTGGATGAGCATGGGCCTGATGCAAAGATCACTTTCAGCAGTGGACCTTGAACTTTGCCCTAGCTAAACCCCTTCCTGCCAATCATCAATCAGCTTTTCCTCTGCTGGAAACAGAGCTTTGCAAAGACAGAGCTTGACAGGAGAGGTAAAGACAACAAGGTCACAGAATCACAGCATGTTAGGGGTTGGAAGGGACCTCTGGAGATCATCTAGTCCAACCCCCCTGCAAGAGCAGGAGAACCTGGAGCAGCTTGCACAGGATGGGTCCAGGTGGGTTTGGAATCTCTCCAGAGATGGAGACTCCAGCAGCTCTCTGGGCAGCCTGGGCCAGTGCTCCATCACACTCCAAGGAAAAAAGTTCCTCCTCCTGTTCAGATGAACTTGCTGGGTGCTAGTTTGTGCCTGTTAACCTCTAGTCCTGTCCCTGGGCACCACAGAGCAAAGCCTGGCCCCAGCCTCCTGCCCCCCACCCTGTAAGTATTGCTAAGCATTGATCAGATTCCCCTTCAATCTTCTCTTCTCCAGTCTAAGCAGCCCCAGCTCTCTCAGCCTTTCCCCATCACAGAGGTGCTCAAGTCCCCTCAGCATAGAATCATAGAATCATTTGGGTTGGAAAAGACCCTTCGGATCATGAGTCCAACCATTAACCCTACTCTACAAAGTTCACCCCTAAGCCATATCCCCAAACACCACATCTAAATAACCCTTAAACACTGGATCATTTCAGTGTCCCTTCTCTGGACCCTGTTCAGAAGTTCCCTGTCTCTCTCAAACAGGGGAGCCCAGAACTGAACACAATAGTCCAGCTGTGGCCTCCCCAGGGCAGAGGAGAGAGGGAGGAGAACCTGCCTTGACCTGCTGGCCACACTCTTCTTGCTGCACCTTGTCTTCTAAATGGCAGGTCCCTCAGGGTTTGATGTTGGCATTATTGTTCTTCTGGACTCAGTCACTGACTCCATCAGGGCAGTTTGGACATGAAGTTACCTTCCCAGCAAGCATGTCCATTCCTGGAGGCCACACCTCCATGCAAGACCTGATAAAAAATACAAGATTGCTGTAGTCACTACAAATTTGACCACACTACAAAAAGCCAAACCACATCTGCTTCCACTGAGGCACCTTCCCATGCAAACAAGGACTTAAATGCAGATCCGTGTTGGAAGTAGGAGTGTGCCATGAGGATACAGCAGAGGAATGCAGAGGCTGCCTTAGAGGAGGAGAGGGAAGGAGTTGATTGTGTTTAGTCTCACAAGAGGAAGGCTGAAAGCAGACATGACTACCTCATATAAATAGCACAGGAGTAAACAACTGGAAGGAGCAAGATCTATTTTCAAACACATTACATCATTAGCAAGAATGAAAGCATTGGGCTGGAATTTAAAATAAAACCAAATTCTATAAATCAGAGGAGTAATTTTTTCAAGTAACAGGAGGAGGAAAGCCCATGATAGGTCCAAGAGAGCCCCAGTAGGTTCTGGAGGAGCTGGAGAGCACAGCTGGACTCCATAAGCCAAGAGCTCCCATTCTGTACTCTGACCAGCAGTGGTGTGACCTTGCCCAAGTTGAGCAGCATCCTGGTTTAGGTGAACACGAGTGTATCCATGAGTATTTTTATTAGGCTTTTCAGTAACTTGTTTCTCAAAATGTCTATTGCATTTCCAGAAGCAGGAGGTAATGACTTCAGGCCTGCTTTCTCCTCCAGCCTGGAGAGCTTGTGCTGTACCTGTTTATTGCCTTTCCCTCCCTGCTGCCTGCTAGGGAAAGAGCTCACCCCCTCTGCAGAGAGCTCCCTTAGAGAGCTCACTTGTCCTAATAATGGTCATCTATTTATAGCTTTCTATCATTTGTTTCATAACAAAGACTTCCTGCAAGGAGCTCCTTAGTTCTGGCAGGTTTGTAATGATCTTTCTCTTCCTGTGTTATTTAAAGTAGCTTTTGTGGCCAGAAAAAAGCTTGTAATGAAAGCCCTTCTCAGGGTAGATGACAGGGACCTTAATGAGGGTTTGATGAATGCTTGCAATTTCTCTTTGTTTTCCTTCAATTCTTCTCAGTCTTATGGGCCAGAAGAGCCTGGCTTCCCCTGAAACCTGCGGGAGCACAACAGGGACAGATTAAAACAATCCTGATGCTGTGCAGCATTTGCCACTGCAGCACAGCTCAGTCCTCTGGCCAGAGTCACTGGGGATGGCACATTGCAAACAGCAGCTGGACAAGCTGGAGATGGCACTGGCTGGGCTTCATTTGCCCATTCCAGAGCTGTCTCTCACCAGATAGGACAAGCTCATTGTTTGTATTAGGCCAGCTGTTCAATTTTGTTGGAATTGATACAAAACTGGCTTGATGAAATGCTCTCCAACTCTTTCTTCCCACAGATCTCTTTACCATGAGAGCTACCACTACGTTACACTTTTAATACTTTCATCCTGGGGTCACCGTTGGGTCCCTCACTCCAGGAAGGACATGGAGGTGCTGGAGTGTGTCCAGAGAAGGGCAATGAGGCTGGGGAAGGCTCTAGAACACAAGTGTTGTGAGGAGCAGCTGAGAGAAATGGGGTTGGTTAGTCTGGAGAAAAGGAGGCTCAGGGGAGACCTTATCCCTACAGCTCCCTGAAAGGAGATTGGAGTGAGGTGAGGGTTGGTCTCTTCTCCCAGGGAACAAGCGATAGGAGAAGAGGAAACAGCCTCAGAGGAGGTTTAGGTTGGACATTAGGAAGTGTTTCTTCCCCAGAAGGGTTGTCAAGGCCTGGCCCAGGCTGCCCAGGGCAGTGGTGGAGTCACCATCCCCTGAGGGATTGAAAAGATGTGGAGATGTAGTGCTGAGGGACATGGGTTAGTGGTGACCTGGCAGTGCTGGTTAATGGTTGGACTTGATCATCTTGAAGGTCTTTTCCAACCTAAATGATTCTGTGATTCTATTTCTCTTGCCTCTGTTGTCTGTAGAGCACAACTGCATCATTTTTACTCCAGAAGAGGATCTCCAGGGTTTTTCAATGTTCAATATTTTTAATCTGAAGGAGAGTTTTTCTCTCCATGTGAAAACATTGGTGGCCTGTTCTACCTGCAGTACTGCTGGGGGAACACTGAAGCAGAGGGAGAAGTCTTCTCTTTGTTGTCTGTGTATCAAGGCTCAGACTTACCACAGCCGTTCCCTTTGTCAGAGGAAACAGGACTGGGAGAGCTGGGACAGTCAAGTCCTGAAGCCACAGCCATACCTTTGCTCTCTGCCAAGCTGAGTGGGGCCTCACTAAGCTGTGGGCTGTGAGATTTCATTAGCCAAGCTCCACGTTCACACTTCTGTGGTTGTCCTCTTCTTACCTGGTCACAGCTGTGTCTGGAGTTTCTTCACAGTTGAAGCTTTCAGCAGTTCTTTGGTGGGCTCCAGCTTTGTTGTTCTTCATGGCCAGTCCGCAGCCCTACACCAGCTCTCCGCATTTCCTCTTTCCTCATTTCCCAGCCTCTGCTTTTTCACTTCTTGCTTTGACTTCCCCTCTCTGAGCATTCCCAGATCACCAACTGTGACCCAAGCATCAACTTGTGCACTTGTAGATGCTTCCCCAGGCACCCAGCAGCCAGAAGACCTTGCTAACAGCAGAAGGTGCACAGAATCACCTCTGCACTGCCAGTGAGATGTGTCCACGACCACCAGGAGGCATTAGTCCTCCACCAAGGGCAAGTAGGTGGTGGGAAAGCCTTACATGACTGCTCAGCTCCAGAAGTCTTGTTCCCACTTGGCTCTAGTGCCCAAAAACGCCTTTAGAGCTAACCACAGTTCCAGGAGAGATGGAGAATTAGCACCAGTGTCAAACCTGGTGTCTTGGAAGTCTAAGCCAGTCTGCTCTGGCCTCTTTCCATTGAGTCAGCTCTGGGGCTGTCCCTGCTGCCATGAGAGGGCAGCACCTGGGCTTGCTGAGGAGTTCGTGGCTCTTGAGCTTCCAGCAAAGATGCATCAGGTTCCCTGGAAAACATTCAGCAAACCTACAGAGACTTCTTTTTCCTCAAGTCTAAGAGTCAGTTCTGCAGCTGACAGGTCCAAACCAAACCCTTCACAGTGCTTCCCTTCACAGTTGGCTCTTTGCTTCTCTGCATCATCAGCTCCACAAAAGGATCTCCAATTGCCAAGGAATTCTCCTGCTTCCGCTCCGGACGGAGATGAATTGTGCTTTGTTTTGTTTTCTCAGCTGCTGTAACCAAAGCATTTCAAAGGTTTGTGGGGAGCAGAGAGGGATTAGGAGTCCAAGTCTCCAGCTGGGCCTTTAGGATTCCTGCACACCCTCAGCTCCAATTCTCCAGCTCCTTACCAGTCACACACTTGACAGGTGAAGTCCACAGCATGATTCAGGAGCCTGGTAGCTGCTTCCTTTCCCCAGTGAGCCTTATACATCCCTTCTGAGGAAGGCAGAGCTGCTTAAGCTGGGTGCTTACTTTTATTTTCCCTTGCTTCTCTCCTTCCTGCTCTGCAGCAGCAGAAGCAGCAGATTCCCACTAGCAGAGAACAGCTCTGAGCAGCTCAGGGTGTGCCTGCTCACAAAGGAGCTGCTCTCTCTGCCTGGATGTTTCTGGCTAGAAGGCAAAAGAGCCATTTCAGTAGCCACTATAGATCCCATGGATGTCCATCTGAGTACTCCTGAGGGGATAGCACACTCACATCTGAAGGAAAGCGTCTTCTAGGATTTACTCTGGCTTTGTGTATAGAGGTAGTTTTCCTGGGAACCATACAGGAACTTCCTGATTGAAATACAACTGCAGCTGCATTGATGCTAGTGGGAAGCAGAATAGTTACATTGCCATTGATGTTCTGCTGGGCATGTCAGTTAAGGATCCATCACATGTCCTCTTAAGGCTGAGAGCAGGAGAAGATCATCCTCTATCAAGAACATGTGAATGTGAGAGGCTGAGAAGTTAAAGGATAACAGAATCCCAGAATCCCAGCATGGTGAGGGTTGGAAGAGATCTCTGGGGATCATCCAGTCCAATCCCCCTGCTCCAGCAGGGTCACCCACAGCAGCTTGCCCAGCATCACCTCCAAGTGCCTTTGGAATCTCTACACACAAGCAGAAGCTCTCTGGGCAGCCTGGGCCAGGGCTCTGCACCCTCACACCAAACAAGTTCCTCCTCCTGCTCAGATGGAACCTCCTGGGTTCCAGTGTGTGCCCATTGCCCCTTGGCCTGGCCCTGGGCACCACTGAGCAGAGTGTGGCCCCAGCCTCTTGCCCCCTGCACCCTTCAGCTCTTGCTCAGCATGGAGCAGCTCCCCTCTGGCTCTGCTCTGCTCCAGGCTCAGCAGCCCCAGGGCTCTCAGCCTTTCCTCCTCATAGAGATGCTCCAGTGCCCTCAGCATCTTCCTAGCCTCTGCTGGACTCTCTCTTGAACTGGGCAGCCCAGAACTGGACCCAGGACTCCAGATGTAGCCTCGTTAGGTCAGAGTAGAGGAGGAGGAGAATCTCCCTCAACCTGCTGGTCACACTCTTCTGAATGCACCCCAGGGGACCATTGGCCTTCTTGGTCACAGGGAACACTGCAAATAGTTTCAAGTAGTTTATTTTCTGCCGTGAAATTCACAGACTGAACATAAATGCAAGGGGATGATTATCTCAAAAAGAAGAGAATGAACCCTTTCAGATGGTTCCATTGCCAATGAACTCTTTTCACCAGAAGTGGTGGTCTCAGTTGACTTTGGAATCAGCAGTCAGAACTGAAACAAAGCTCTTGGAGCTTTCTGAGTGGGAACTGAAATATTAGATTCTCTGCTGAGTTGTGCTGGCCCCATAGTCAAATGTGATATCCCCCCTGGTGTTTCAAAGTGTTAATGAAGTCCAGAGACCATCTCAGCTCTTGTTTTATATTTTGTGGAACACTAATGGCAAATTCATCCCTGGCCCCAGACAAGCAGATGGCCAAAACCCAGCCTTGGCTCCACTTCAACTCCCTTTATAGCCTCAGGGCAGAGCCTCAGCTGGCACTCACCATCACAACTTGAGATGCTGCAGCCATTTCCCTCAGCTGGAGAGCTGCTCATATATTCTGAGCCTTCAGCCCAAGGTAAATTTTATCCTCATTGCAGTCCTGAGCCTAGTCCTGGACCTCATCCAGACCCTAGATGTTTTCCAGAATCTCTCCTACACTGAAGGCACACCTAATTCAAGTTGCACCTTCTTCCATGCTGGTTAATGCCATGCCCCATAGCTCCCTCTGTGGCACCACCACTGCAGCTGGTGCCACTGTACCTCTGAGCTTGCAGCCGAGTGGGAAGATGTTCCCATGGAAGCATTGTTGGTGGGACTCAGGCAGAATTCCTCCTGTCTTGCTGGACATTCTCTGTTGCCTTTCCACAGGCACTAGGACAAGGTCATGTGAGAGTGAGCACTGAAATTCTATATTCTGATAGCATCCAGTGCTTTATGTCATTTCCTTCTGCCTCCACTAATTTATGCTACACTCTGCTCTACACCTTCTGTTTTCTCCTGCACCACAGCTCTCCTCTGGGGCTTCCAACCATTCTGTTTCATCAGAATTCCAGAAGTAGATAATTAATCAAACACCAAGGTAGTGACTCATACCAGAAATCGCTGCTTTTACTCAGTTCCACACTCAGAATACAACCAAGATCTCCTTGGAGTCTCATGGGGGAAGGTGCTGTGTCAAATGCAAAGCTCATCACCATCTACTATATTAAGCTCCAAACAGAAACATTCATCTAATTGTCTGGAAATCAAGGGCAGGGATTTGGGGTGCAGAAGGCTAAACAGGGGCAAATGGCACTCAGCTAGCATCCACCACTGCTTCCCTGTGCTGGAGGTTCAGGGCATGAATGCCCTGGTTATTTCTCACCTGGGCAGATGCTGGTCACCCCAGAGCAGCAGTGACCTGCAGGCAGGCAGCTTGGCAGGAAAGCAGCCTGAGACTTGGGGAATACCAGGCAGGAAGTGAGCCAGCTGAGGACCCAAGGACAGATGTTAGCAGGGTGCACTTTGTCAGCAGTCTAGCTGCAGAGCATTGCCAGGCAGGAGCTCCATGGCCATGCTTCTCCTGACCCCCTGCAAGCAAGATGCTAACAACCCTGCTTGGAGTGAGAATTGAGGTAACACCAAGATTTGGGTTCACACAAGTATTTAGGCACTGGGATACAGACCCAGAGTCTTGTACTGAATGTCTGAGACTGTAAAATCATGCAGAGGTGACTAGGAACAGGCTGTCTCCTACACCTCCCACAGCATGTGAGGGTCTTGGAGGTGAAGCTGCACCAAAGAGCAAGCCCAGCTTTGGGGTTGAGTCAGCTTGAGCATCAAATGGAGAAGGGAAAAGATTTGTGAGCAATACACTGGAAAACAACTCTCCAGTAACTCTGCAGTGCCCACAGGGTCTTTCTCTTCATTGTCTCACTATGCGGCTCCTGAGCACAGTTTCCTCACTGACCAGGTCAGCTGGAAATGTCTCTTGCTCCTCTGCAGACCACAGAGAGTTCAGGCAGTTGGGATTTCATTCATTCACCTTCAGTTCACCTCTCACACCACATTCCCAGCTCACAGCTAATGCTGGGCTGAAAATGTCCAGAGTTTCCAGGATGGAAGGAGTGACTTGTGCACTTGCTGCTTACCCTCATGCTCCTCACACAACTCTGGGATACTGGCAACAAAGAGCATCACAGAGGGAAACTAAATGCAGCAGGACTGTGTGTTTACCAACACAGGGTGAGCAGAGCCTAACTCAACTGCACAGAGCAAGAAAACTAGGAGTAAAAGTGTTTCACTGAGCAAATGCAGAGTTGCCCTGGTGGTGAACATCTGCCTGTGGGAGATGGTCTGTGGAAGCTACAGCAGGTATCTTAAGCAGCCACCAAAACCACAAAGCATGTAGCAGAAGTGACCACACTGAGGTCAGCACTGACAGAATAAGCAATACAGCCTTTCCTAGGCACTGTTTAAACTGCTTCAGTCCTGTCCCAGAACTAAGGAAATGTCCCAGAAAGTACTGCTGATTTCACAGAAAGATCCTGGTTCGTGGGATCATAGAATGACTGGGGTTGGAAGAGACCTTAAAGATCATCTAGTTCCAACCCCCCCAGCAGAGGCAGGGACACGTCCCACTGGAGCAGGTTGCTCAAAGGCATGGCCAACCTGGCCATGGTTATGAGAGAGGCACCCATGTGCAAACCCTGCCCAAGAGAGTGCAGGGGCACTGGAAGCAGGGGAAAGCAGCATGGCTATTGCTAGCCCCTTCTGCTGAGCACAGGGGAATGGAAACAATGAGAAAGCCTGAAAGCCAATGGCCACACACAGCAGCCTGCAGGAACCTCAGCAGAGAAGTGAGAGGTGAGTGTGGAAGCTCTGCAGCACAGCCAGGAGGAGGATGCAGAAGCCCAGAGGCAGTGAGAGAGACAGTGTGGGCTTTGGGAAATACAAGCAGTGGAAGTCATGAGTCAGGTAGCTGGAAGCCTTGTTTCCTGGCATTACAGCCTGAAGACCTCCTCATGGGTGTTTCCTGCTGCTCAGCTTGCTGCAGACAGCACCTGCCACCCTTCCCACTGCACTGGGCAGCGGATGGAGGATGTCACTGGCCAAGAGTTCCTTAGCTGGCAAGAAAATGCCATTAGGCTTTCAGTTCTTCTACAAGCTGCTGTGTGGTTACAAGGGAGAATAATGGGTGCAAAAGAATTTTCCAGGTGCATCCTGCAGGCCAAGAGATGTGCCACAGCCAGGGGTGGGTGGCAAGACCTGGCTACATTGGAGTGCTGAAGCAACTCTACGGAGGAAGCTCAGCAGGACCAGGACAGATGTCAGCAGAGAGATGGCTGCTTTCAAGGCTTGGCCAGGGGAAGATCTGTAGGAGACTGCCATGTTGTGATCCTTGAAGTTGGACTGGAAAACTCCAGAGGTCTTTCCCAGCCCTGGCCATTCAGTGGTGCTGTGATTCACTGGCAGCAAGGACCTGCCCAGTGCTGTGTTTGCAAGACAGGGACTGTGCAGTGCTCTACTGTCCAAATCCTAAGGATTTACTCCACAATTTCAGTGTATGTTCAAACAGCACTGAGCTCTTTACCAAATTAGCTTACAAACCACCTATCTGTGCCATGCACCTTTCCTCTGATCCAGAGTGGTGGGAGTATGAGGAGGTCACTTCTACAACCCACCCTCCTCTGATCTCAGAAGCCTCCACTTAACCTCTGGACATGCCCATGGGGTCCAACAGCATCTTCAGCATCTCCAGCCAACCCTTCATGGAGTTTGACCATAACCATTCCTGTCCCCTCCTCCTCTGCATTTCTGGTCCTTTCTCCTCCCCTTTCCTTCCCTGCTACTGTGGAGAGCTGCAGATCAGCACCTTTCCATCATCAGTAACACAGGCATGGATGGGCAAGCCCAGCAGAAACCTTCTCTGACTGCCCCAGCAGATCCCTCCTGAGCAGAGCTGTAAGCAGCAGCATCACACTGCCCAGCAGGGGCTGGGGGTGACCCCAGCCATCCACATACAGGCACCAGGAAATCTGCCCAACAGCTACAGCCATCAGTGCTAAACAAGATCAGTGAACCTCATGAGCTTCAACAAGACCAAGTGCAGGGTCCTGCACCTGGGTCAGAACAATCCCCACTATCAATCCAGGCTGGGGATGAGATGATGGAGAGCAGCCCTGCAGAAAAGGCCTTGGGGTGCTGGTGGCTGAGAAGCTGCCCATGAGCAAACAGTGCACGCTGGCAGCCCAGAAGCACAATGGCATCCTGGGCTGCAGCAAGAGAAGCGTGGCCAGCAGAGCCAGAGAGGTGATTCTGCCACTGCACTCTGCTCTGCTCACACCTCCTCTGCAATACTGGATCCAGTTCTGGAGCCCTCAACACAGAAAGGACATGGAGCTGATGGAGCAGGTCCAGAGGAGGCCACGAGAATGCTCAGGGGCTGGAACACCTCTGCTCTGAGGACAGGCTGAGGGAGCTGGGATTGTTCAGCCTGGAGAAGAGAAGGCTTCAGGGGAACTACTAGTGACTTTCCAGTACCTAAAGGGAACTTCCAAGAAGGCTGCAGAGGGCCTGTTTGCAAAGGCCTGCAGTGAAAGGACAAGGGGCAATGGTTTTAAATTGGAGAGGAGTAGATTTAAACTGGATATTAGAAAGAAGTTCCTCCCCATGAGGGTGGTGGAACACTGGCCCAGGTTGCCCAGGGAGGTGGTTGAGTTGCCATCCCTGGAGTCATTCCAGGTGAGGCTTGCCAGGGCTCTGGGCAAGCTGATCTAGTTGGGGATGTCCCTGTCCACTGCAGGGGGGTTGCACTAGATGAGCTCCAGAGGTCCCTTCCAACCCAAACCATTCTAGGATTCTATGACATTCCAGCTGGGGTTTTTGGGTATCCATAAAAGCAGCTTTGTTCCCTGCACTTGAGGCCAAATTCTGCTCCTCAGTGTGGTGCTGGGCTTCCTGCTCCATCAGTCCCAGCACAGTGAACAGCCTCTGTTCAAGGCAGGAGGGAAAATGGAGGCTGGAGGTGCTCTCCTTCCCTCTATCCCTTCCCAGCAATGTGCCTTCTCTTCCCCAAAGCACTGCCATGGGGGAGGCTGTGCTGGCCGTGGGGAGGAGGAAGGAAGCAGTGGGAGGAGGGAGCTGCTAAGGGTGACCCTTCCTCTCTGAAACAGGCTCAAGGAGTAAAGAGGAATGAGAGGGAGAGAGACATTGGCCATATGCACAGCTCCTTCTACTAGACCAGGACTTTGATGCCTCTTCAGAGAGCAGTGTCAGGACAGACCTGAGTGGTTTTGTACTGCCACCAGTGCAGCTTCAGGAGGGGAAGGGATTTGTCTGAGCAGTTCCACAAGGGGAAAGGAAGCACAGAAAGAGCAAATGAGCTTGGACCAGCTTTTTCTCTTTAGATTTATTTGTTTCAGAAATACCAGAAATGCTGGAAGCTGGAAAGTTCCAAAAGTGGAGGCTGCTGCCAAGGCTTTTGTTTTCCTGCAATGTTTGAACTGTTGCTCCAGGAGTCACAGAATTACATAAGATTCCTCATTTTTGGTAGATAAAAATAGTCTCATAATGGAGGAAGAAACTTCCCTAGAAAATATGATGCAAGCAGGAACCTTAAAACACAGAAACTGGAAGGTAAAGAAAAGCCCAGGATCTATTCTCTGAGGAGATGACACCATGGTAAAGGCAAATTTACAATCTAGGGGAAGGTGTCATGATTTTTAATCATGTTGTGGCTGGCACAGTGGCTGCCATCATCCCTTGCAGCTCCACACTGCTACCTTGAAGTTCACTCTTCAGAACAAGAAGATTTTTGCTCAGTTTCTTTTCTTTTTCTACATAGCAGGTATTTTATATCCTGAAAACCAGCAGCTGGAGGACTGTGTTCCTCCATCACACTCACAGATGTCCAGGTGTTGGGGGTCCCGAGATATACTGATTCTCCCTCCCCTTGACATGTAGGAGCTCCCTCATGTCCCCAAAGAGACAACAATATCATCCCTATGAACCTACACACTTAGCAAGAAAGAACCTGTGTCATGCACCTCTATCCCCAGCTCTCCCTCAGGGATCACTCCAGCTCTTCTGAGCTCTCCCTCAGGCTCTGAAAACCCTAACTTACAATGACCTCAAGCTGGAGATGACCCAAGGTGGGTCATGACCTGCCAGTCAGGGACCCAGTGTCACAACCCCAGGGTCTGGCTAGCTCTGCAACCCTGGCATGTGGCCCAGACAGCTCCACAGAGCTGGTGTGTGCTCAGTTCCTAACCCAGCTCCACAGAGCTGGTGTGTGCTCAGTTCCTAACCCAGCTCCACAGAGCTGGTGTGTGCTCAGTTCCTAACCCAGCTGTGTGCTCAGTTCCTAATCCAGCTCCAGAGAGCTGATGCTACTCAATTCCCAGCCCTGCACTATGTCTTTGTCTGAGGTTCCTAGCAGGGAAATAAGTGAAGTTCCAGATGAAGGAATCACCTTCTCATCCTGCTTGTCACATCTGTTTTCTGTGTCCAGCTGGCAGCCAGGACCTTCCTCACCTTCAGTGGCATGTGGCTGTGCTGCCTTCCCAGCTCTGCTCTGCAGAGACCTTTGGGAGAGGAGACAGAGCAGCAGGGACATGCAGGGTATCACAGAGACTCTTGCTCCTCCTGGCCAAGCTGCCACAAGCTCCAGCCCTGCTGGAGAGGCCTGGCAGACTCATCTGCATCTTCACACACAAACTGACTGACTGGCTCCCATGCCCAAGCATGGAAAATGAGAATGAATCACTGAGGAGCAGAGTTCAGCACAAGCAGGGAAATGATCCAGCACAAAAATGACAAGGTGTTAGAGAGCAATCCTCCACAATGACTGTGACCATCAGCATCACTGCATGACATACCATCCCATGGTATCTGCAGGGGGTAGCCAACATTGAATCACAGAAGGGTTTGGGTTGGAAGGGACATTTCAAAGTCATCTAGTCACAGAATCACAGAATCACCAAGGCTGGAAAAGACCTCCAGGATCATCAAGTGCAGCCTATGACCCAATACACCACAACATCTAAACCATGCCACTCAGTGCCAACCCCCTGCACTCAGCAGGGACATCTGCAACTAAAGCAGGTTGCTCAGAGCCCCAAAACTGATCTGGAATGGTTCCAGGGATGGGACATCTACCGTGTCTCTGGGCAATATGGGACAGTCTCTCACCACTGTTATTGTAATAAATGTCTTCAGTCTATCCAGTCTAAATCTCCCTCTTTTAGTTTCAAATCATCACCCCTTGTCCTGTCACAACAGGTCCTGCTAAAAAATCTCTCCCCAACTTTCTTCTAGGTCCTTTAAGTCCTGAAAGTACTGGAATAGGCTGCCCAGGGAGGTGGTGGAGTCACTGTCCCTGGAGGTGTTTAAGAGAAGATTGGATGTGGCACTGAGTGGCATGGTTTAGATGTTGTGGTGTTGGGTCATAGGCTGCACTTGATGATCCTGGGGGTCTTTTCCAGCCTTAGTGATTCTGTGGTTCTGTGAAAGGCTGCAAGGACTCCCTGGAGTCTTCTCTTCACCAGGCTGAACAACCCTAACTCTCTCAGCCTGTGCTCCCAGCAGAGAGCACAGCCCTCAGATCAGTTTTGCAGCTCTCCTCATAAGAAAGGAGAGCAAACAAAATAAATTATACATGCAGCCAAAAAAATATTTCAACTAATTGCAGAATGTCTCTTATTTTTTTCCTCAAAAGAATCAGGTCACCAGCAAATGGCAGTTCTGTTTTCTTCTTTTTCTTGTCTGCCATGTCCCACCCTGGCAGAAAGCAAGTGACTGCAGTGTGGGTGAAGAGCAGGAGCACCCACAGGGAGCAACCAACCCTGCACAGCTGCCATACAGTGACAAAGGCTGCTGGGCACAGGCAGGAGGCAGAAAGGAGAGAGATTCATCTTTCACACCGTGCTGAGTAAGGCAATGGAAAGGTCACAGCTATGACCCCAGTGAGCTACTGAGACTGGTGATCTGCATCATATTTGACTCCTGTGGTTAGATTGTAGTTCAGTAAAGTGAGGGGCAGGGAGGCTTTCGAGGAGAGTCACCACTTACATCCTAGCAACAGTGGCAGAAAATCAACACTAAAAATGGCACTTGGCTCTTATGTGCTCCCACCTGCTCTGGTATACCCACTCAGCAGCCCCTGCCTGCACTGGTACCCCCACCCTGCAGGCCCTGCCTGAGGTGGGCTCCCATCCCTCCAAGACCCTCCTCGGCAGCTGCAGGGGACAGGGCTCCTGGGGGAGGCAGGGCAGGGAGGTGACAGGGGGGCCCTTACTGGCACAGACAGAAGTTAGCAAACTTGGTGGATTTGGGCATATCTCTGTGCAGGGGTTGGCCAAGACCCACCATGAACCATCACAGGGGTGCCACAAACCCTCTAAAAGCCACAGCTGCTGTAGAGTTACAGAATCCTAGAATGGTTTGGGTTGGAAGGGACCTCTGGAGCTCATCTAGTCCAACCCCCCTGCACTGGGCAGGGACATCCCCAACTACATCAGCTTGCCCAGAGCCCTGGCAAGCCTCCCCT
>VWZO01022223.1:115812-157326 GCA_013396975.1 Bucco capensis
AGCTTTCCAGCAGCACAGTAGCTTCCAGCTCCTCTTGTTTGTTGCCCATGCTGTGTGTGTTTGTGTAGAGGCACTTCAGCTGGGCACTCAGCCATGTCACCTTTCCACAGAAACATCCCTTCATTCCCTTAAGGTGTTTCCCTGATATTTCCCTGTTGGCTGCTACAACCTCAGGAGCCACTGATTTAATTCCATGAGCCTTTGACTGTGCTGCATGCTGAAGATCCTTACTGGCTCCCCTTCCCACCAACTCTGGTGTCTCCTCCCACAGCTTAGCTACACAAAACTCCAAACCAGATCCATTGTGTCTACTAAAGATCTTTCTCTTGCAGCTCCAGCACTGAGCTCCATCTGCATGCCTGTGGGAGAGTTCACCTCCTCATCCCTTCCCTGAGGTGGACACAAGGACATCCATTTGAGATCTCAAAGCCAAGATGAAGCTCTCCACATCTTTCTCTTGTCTGTGTCCAACATCCACCTGGAAAATAAGCTTTCTCCTTTGCTGTTTTCCTTTGATTTAGTGAATATAGCTTGGGGTAAGGTTAGAGCTGACATGATCCCTAAAACTGTGGGTCAGGAAGAGGGATTCCTGTTGGAGTTAGTCTAGGTTAGGATGAAGATATGAGTTTAATACTGAGCTATAATTAGCAAAGGGTTCTTCTTAAGGTTGAAATATAAAATTAGGTTTTTGTTTGTGTCCGCAGATTTAGATAAGTTTTTGGGTGAAATCTATGGTGATGACTGAACTCAAAGACTTCAGTTTTAAGTTGCAAGAGATAATTGCCTTTGGGTTGTAATTAAATTTGCAATAATTTGAAGGATTAGGCTGGTATTAAGGTTAGATATGATTAACTATTGCATTAGAGTAGATTACAGTTAAATGTCATCTAGGGCTGATGCAGGAGTTCAGTTTAAATCTAATTACAATTAGGACTGCTATCTGGCATCAACACTGTGATTCTTGATCAGGAGAGATGTGACTATTTGCATGTGTCTTATACTCTGCAGCTGCATTTCCAGCTGCTGCCACTCTTCTGGTGCTTACCATGATGGTGAGAGAGCCTCTGCCAGCTCTTGCCCTTCAGTCTGGGGCACAGGACCATCCAAATCCATGTGTTCACACAAAGGGATGCTGCTCCCTTAGCCCTTTGGCAGCAGAGTCTGCAGCTGGAGTGCTCCTTGCCTGTGCAGTACCAGTCCCAGTGGTGGCAGACAAGCAGCCATAAGAAGGACCAGATGATGTCCTTGGTCTCCAGCCCAGCTCCCCATCAAGGGTACAGGCTCCTGGGAGGAAGCCTCCTCCCCAACCCATCATTCATTGGCAACACTCCTCAGAAGGTCCCCAAATAGATGATCACATTCATGGACCTTCCTGTGGAAACCAAGAGAGATCTCCAAGCCAAATAAACACCTTTATGCATACCTAAAACTCCTGGCTCAGCACCAGGAGCTGTAGAGATAGACTCAGATAGCTGCAATCCCTGATGCCACCAGGCCCAAAGCAGTTTGGAGCTGTGCTAGGTGTGAGATTACAAGCACAGATGCTGTGTTGGTTGCAGTCCATATCTTTGTTTGATGAGGCACAAGAAGGATAAATGAAGGGTGGTTCTGTTTCCAAGTGGTTGACACTTTCCCAGGTTTCCAGCCATTCAGAGCAAGTAAGGGGAAAGAGCTGATCATGTAGAGCTATTTTCCATTCTATGCCTAAGCCTTTATGAATAAAACCAAATATAGTTATTTAGAAATAACTTTCTTCTATATATAACCTCTCTGTGCAAAAAAAAAACAACCACTTCTTGGTCTCTAGTCAGTGCTATTTTATTCCCTTGCAGTAAAAGCAGGGAAGAGAAGACTCAGGAGGCTCTTTATTACTAGCAATGCTATTATTATTTTTTTTTGTGCTTTACAGGATGCATTTTCTGTCAGACTTTGTAAAATATTAATCAAACAAACAGAAAAGAGTAGAGAAACTACAACTTGAAATGAAGGGGATTTCACAGCAACACAAAACCCATAATGGCACATTCCCCAGCTCCTTTCTGTCAGCTGTGCCACCTAAATGCTTCATTTACAGGAGGTTTGCTTTTGTTTTGCTGTTTCTTGACATTTTATTGTCTCAGTTTCATTGAAATGAGAACAAAGGAGAGAAACTCTCTGGGAATAACAATGTTAAGAAGCAATTAGCCAGCAGAAATCAAAAGACATGATCATGGATTAAAGTAGGTGACAACTCACAGGCACAGGAGGGAAGAACTCTGCTGCAGTAGACAATACTTAAACCAGAGGATTTCTTACACACTTGTCACACTCCCTGCACAGGCTGTGAGGAAATACAAGCTGTCCACATCATTGCCATCTTGCCCCATATCTCAGCACCACTACTCTTTGCTGGACCATGTCCAGCTGTCCAGAGAAAGGCCACTTGTGTTAGATTGGTTTCCTCCACAAATGAGTGCAAAATGAACACACAGTCTGTGTTTTGTGCTTGCCTGTCCTCAGACCTTCCTAAGTGCTTACATGGGACCCACTGAGTAACTTCAGCTGGATCTGATGGGAGACAATGAGTTTAGAGTTTCTGGATTTTTTTCAGTCTTAGGAGAACCAGCAACTGGTGGAGGAATCATGGAATGGTTTGGGTGGGAATGGACATTTCAAGAATGTCCAGTCCAATCCCCCTGCACTCAGCAGGGACATCTCCAACTGGATCAGGTTGCTCAGAGCCCCAGACCTGACCTGGAATGGTTCCAGGGATGGGAACATCCTCCACCTCTCTGGGCAACCTGGGACAGTCTCTCACCACTCTCACTATAGAACCTCTCTTCCTTCTATCTAGTCTAAATCTCCCTCTTTTAGTTTCAAATCATCAACTCTAGTTCTGTCACAACAGGTCCTGCTAAGAAGTCTCTCTCTATCTTTCTGATAGGCCCTTTGTATACTGGAAGGCTTCAAGAAGCTATCCTTGGAGCCTTGCCTTCTCCAGACTGAACAACCCCAACTCTCTCAGCCTGTCCTCACAGCAGAGAGGTTGCAGCCCTCAGGTCATTTGTGTGGCCTCCCCTGGGCTCACCTTAAGAGGTTCATATCCTTCAGTTATACCTTTGCCCTCCCTTCTAGGCTGCAGCTCTGGGTGGGTTCCCTCTCCTTCTGGCCATTGATTTCCGGATCTCTCACCTGCTTTGCTTCCAGGTGCTGCTCCCTGTCCCCATCCTGGGCTGGGCAAGTATGCTTTCCTAACTGTAGCTTCTGAAATATGTTGTGTGTCACCCCCCATGGCAGGCAGAAGAGAGCCAGTCTCACACACAGAGCACAGCCTGAGGGGCTTATTTCACCCAGGGCACTCACAGCCCACATGGCAAAGCTCTCCCATCACTGCAGAAGATGCCAGGGCCCATGGATCTGATGGAGATCTCCATTTTACAGACACCTGCAAAATGGAGCAAGTTGACTCCTACTCTCCTGTAGTGGGCACACATTGTATTTCCCATGTACACCAGATGATACCTCCTCAATAGGAAGGTTCCTGATGCATCTTGGCAAATGCAGTTTGAGGAGGAGCTTCAGTGATAGAAGAGCTGTGCACCTGCTATTCCTATGATCATGATTCCAGTGTTTCCTTTAAGCTCTTTTTGTCATTACCTAAGTATTGTAGACATTTGTCTTTTCTCCACATGAAGATGGTACTGTCACAGCACATCACACATCACCCTTTAGTCTGATTTTTGCTTAAGTCTTGCCCAGCTTTGCTGAGTGCTGGAGGCACCTGTGCATTATGCTGAATGCTGGGGACATCTGCTGTGGGTTTGGTTCTGCATGGGTTTCCTACATGTAGCACACAAAGCAACACTTCCTCAGTAAGGTTTTCAAGATCCTCATCTGTTCTTCCTCTGATCTATGCCAGAAGAGTCCCAACAATCCCTGCATCCATCTCTCAGAGGGAAGTGGTTTGGCATTGATATCACAGACCTTGTGTCTGGAGTGCATCAAAAGCTGTAGCTCTTTTGACAAGTGCTTTTTAATGATTAAATATATTTGCATTCTGAAGATACGCTCACCTGGTCTTATCTTCAGGAGCTGCTGGTAACTCATTGTAGCAAAGCAATAGCTATGTATTTCTGGTTCAGAACAGCCTTGTTCAGCAGGAGGTGGTGTCCTGGCTGCTTCTCCTCTGTGGGTTTTGGTCTTGCACAGAGCAGTTCCACCTCTTTCAGATACTGCACTTCCCAATTCAGGAGCATCTGCTTACTTCAAAGGCATCCAAAGTGCCCTCACTTTAGGTACGTAAGTGTAGAGCTTAGGTCCTCCTGTTGGAATGTTCAGGAGCCTGTGCAGATGGACCTCCTTGAAAAATCCATTAGGAAGCTAATTTCTTTCTGGGCCTTGCCATCCTCTAATGGTTCATTGACATGAGATGAAGGAGGCAGGGTGGTAGGGACATGCTTAGAAGTCACGCTAAGTGTTTATTCTCTCTCTTGCTAGGTCACCAGTGCATATCTCAAATCACTTGCACCAAAGCCTCCTTGAAAACCTTTAGACATTAGAAAATGCCCAATATAAGTCAAGCCCACCAATAGCTGCATTTTTCTGTCTCCATGTTGACCAGTGGCACTGCAGGGCTATCCCAAAGAGCACGCTCACCCTGCTGCAGAGGTAACCAAGCACAAAGAGAAGACACCTGAGGAAAGCAGCTTTTGCAGCTCATCAGGCAACTGCCCCTGTCCCCATGGTTGCTCTGCTCATTGTTTCATTCTTGGTTCCAGGTTTTTTAGATACTGAACTGTAAAGGAAAAATAATAATAATAGAGAGGTCTGACAGGATTTGAGCAGTGAGATCAGCTCTGTCATGGCATAAAACCACAGCCTGCAGGAGAGCAAGGCAGGACAGGCAGGACAACTCTGCCTGCAGACATAGCTCACATGCCCAGGGAGTGGGGTGGGGTGGGCCAGCAGCTCCTGGTAAGAAAGGGGATGACAAGGAGAGCACCTCTAGAGCACCTCTCCTGTGAGGACAGGCTGAGAGTCTTGGGGTTATTCAGTCTGGATAAAAGAAGGCTCTGAGGAGACCTTCTTGTGGCCTTCCAGGATCTGCAAGGGGCTACAAGAGGGCTGGGGAGGGACTTGTTATGTCAGGGAGTGCTAGGACTAGGGGAATGAATCCAAGCTAGAGGAGGGGAGGTTTAGGTTGGCTGTTAGGCAGAAGTTGTTGCCCAGGAGGGTGCTGAGCCACTGTGCCACGTTGCCCAGAGAGGTGTTGGCAGCCCCAGCCCTGGCAGTGTTGCAGGCCAGGCTGGCTGGGGCTGGGAGCAAGCTGCTCTAGTGCCAGGTGTCCCTGCCCATGGACAGGCACATGCTCCTCCGTAGAGGAGCTTGAAGGTCCCTTCCAACCCTGACAATTCTCTGATTCTATGATTCTGTGAAGACAAAAGCCAAAAAGAGTGGGAAAGGAAGGGTATTAGTTGGGTAGAGGCAAGCAGAATTAGAAAGCAAAGGTGGCTGGAGCAGAGCCTGTCCTGGAAGCCTGAGGACAAGGGTTTCACTCTGGCAGATGATGGCATGAATGATCTAGTGAGTCTATTCCAGCTGAGCCCTTGAGACTCCACGGAGCTGCTGCAGTCACTTTATGTAATGCACAAGAGCAAGAGACATTCCAGAAATAGTTCTCTACAAGAACTGGGTTAGTGCAACTTTTTCTTGAAGCAGTAATGAAGGCAGGGGAAGAATTTTCTCAGCAGCCCCAGAGGGACCATAGCTAATGTCAGACACATGAAGTTTTCTGGTTCTATTTATACTCCTAACTCATAGTGGAATCCATTTCTGAGGGGAGGAAAGGCAAGGACATGTTTGGTTTATGCAAACTCAACCTCCTTTCACATTGTAAAAACTCTACACTGGAACAGGATGGGATCATTTCTCTGACTTTATTGGCAGTCCTTCACATTTGATCCAGTTCCTTTGCTGGGAAGAGAGATGCAGGACACTGTGTCTGAGGGAGAGGGTTGTGGCTTACACCCTGCAGCCCCTGCTGTGGGTACTGTATCCTGCCAGAGAGTTCAGACCCAGAGGGAGAAGCCATCCTATTTTCATCAGAGATGAACCATCTCCCCATGCCCACATGAGCATGAGGACATCCCCACCAACTTTTTTTCTCCCCAAACCCCTCTGCTGTTTGAGAACTTGCTTGCACATCATTAGCCAGCAGCAATTTGGAGAGGAAGCTCACCACTTGGCACAGTACAGGATCTGGAGGGGCCCTGAAGAGTCACCAAAGCCTCCACAAAGATGAGGTGTGGTAAGATGGGCTGAGTTTGGAGGATCTCCTATGCTCCAGGACAGCAAGTCCAAGAGCCATCTAGGCCAGGCCAGCAAGAATCTACCATTGGCCTGCGTAGTCTTTGTGAGTAGTTGAGGATATGAAGTTGTGTGCTGCGCACCTGTCCAGGTTTCTTCTCCAGTCTCCTCCCATGGCATCTTCACAGCACAGCTCCTGTGGAGTGCCCCCAGCCAAGAGACAGGTGTGCCACATCCAGAAGGGAGCTTAGAGAAAACAGGGAGAGAGATAGTGACAGGACAAGGGGTGATGGTTTAAAACTGAAAGATGGAGAGTTAGATGAGATGTTAGGAAGAAATTCTTTACTAAGAGGGTGGTGAGGCACTGGCACGGGCTGCCCAGAGAAGTTGTGGATGCTCCATCCCTGGCAGTAACCTGGTCTAGTGGGTGGCCAGAAAGCCAGGTTCTCCTGCTCTTGTCTGGATGGAAACACCATCCTCTTTGGGTTCTTTGCTCATTTTCTGCCTCAGAGACTGGACAGAAACTGCTTATTGTCCCTTATTGTCCAATAAGGACAGGTATAGAGTTAAGTATGGAAGGACAGTAACAGCCTGGAGATGAAGGGATGGGCTCTTTGGCTCTATTTCAGCTGGTCAGGGTTTCTTATCCCAGCAGAGGTGTCCCCAAATTGTGTCCTCTATTCTCCCCCACTCTCCTCTGCTAGGATCTCTTGTGAGTCAGTCTCAGAGGGCTCCTGGAAACTTTTAGAGGAGACTCTTCCCTAAGCTTCCCTGAAGGAGAAGCAGGTCTCTTCTGAAATGCTGGTGGCCTGGGTGGGAAATGAGTGTGGGGCTCCTGGTGTTCCAGAGCAGAAGGCAGGGTTGGGGTTTGCCAGTGAGATGTCCAGCATCTCCCCACATTGATCAGCCAGGATCAGAGATGCAAGTTGTGAGGAGTCATGGAGAACAAGCTATAAGAGCAGACAAATCCAGAGTGAGCCTTTGGGGCAAGAACCTTGTGGTGTCTCAGAACCACTGCTGCCTGCCCCAGATCTTGCTGCTCAATTCTCCTGTGGTCCCTGGCCCAGCAAGGCAAGTCAAAGCAGATAAACTAGCTCTGTCCTGGAGACCTGAACAGCATGGAGATGGTTCCTCTCACTTCTGGAGGACTGGTGGCAGTGTGGATGCAGGTAGGAGGGCAACCAGGGTGGGAGAAGCCTGGTGATGAGGTGGGGAGAAGGAAGATGGCAGCAGTGTGTGGCCCCATGGTCAGGACAAGCTGAATAAGTGAAGATTTTTGGTTTCAGCTTCCAACTGAGGATGTCCCTAAATTACTTTGGCCAGAAACAGGGTGAACCAGGAAAGGATCACTCTGCTCTTGGAATGTTTCATTTGCTTGTTCCCTAAACCTGGGCCCTTGGCCATTATGAGGCAGGATCCCAGCCAGGAAATGACACTGCCTGCATTTGCTTTGCCTCAAGCCTGGGATGCAGTTTTCCATCAAGCAGCAGCTCTGCAAAAGGAGCAGTACTGCACTGGGAGCAGGGAATGGGATGGGAAGGAGCAGTGGAACGGATCTCAATACTTGCAGGTGGGACCTGAAAACTCCTCACCTATATTACAAAGTCCCAGATCTGAACAAAATAATTCCTAGCCAGTCCCAGGGTGCTCATCAGACCGAGGCTTTGCTGTTCATGGTGGTGTAGGCCCAGTGGCTGTTCCTCACTCTGCTCAGAAAAGCACCAGACTGGTGACCTTTGGGACTCCAGTGTCCATCATCCCATCCTGCTTTCCCCAGACACCAGCTGACAGGGATTGGGTGCAAATTGCAGGCAGCGCAGAACCAATCTCCAGTGGCTTCAGAGCCCTGCACAGAGGTCAGGAGCCTTGGCTGCTCTGCCAGCTCCTGCAAAAGCTCTTCCTCCAGCTAAGTGCTGTTAGCTGTTGACAGGCCAGCTGGAAGGAGTCAGTTGTAACTGCTGCTGGATGCTGAGATCACTTCCCCATGCTATCTGCAGCCTTTGGCAGGATGGGTGCTGCAGCTCTCTCTGGGTTGGCCAATGCTCATGTTGTTCCCCTAAGGCCTTACAGGAACCAGACAGAAATGTAGAGAGCATCCAATGAGCTTTGTGCCTCTGCCGTGGGCATCTACCCAAAGTCCTTCAAAATCTAGGGCTTTGTTTTGCTGCCGAGCCCTCAGATGGCAAAACAATGTGTTGCTACCTGGAGTCTCAAGAGTGCAAGGCCTGGGCAGGCAGAAGAGGCTCAATGGTGCAGCAGAGAGCTTGCAGCTGCCTCATGGTTGATGCAGGGGCAGACACAGCCCTGCTTCCCAGCTCAGAAAATCAAGGTCTGGGTTAAAATGTCCTATGGGACTCAGCCTTCAGCCTCTGAGAAACAGGGCTCTGGATCCACCTGAGCAGGGCTGGAGCCTAACTCTGGTCTCAATGAGGGGTGTAAGCCTTTAGTTACTTCCTAACAGTTGGATCTACTGCTCCAAGCGTCTCCTTACTCCTTGCTCTAGAAACAGCTAGTTATAAAATGTCAGGGAGCAGTAGTTTCTCCCAGCAGAGCAATATCTTTACCCCAAAACCTTTTGCCCATGTTTCGCCTTTTCGGTATTCCCCAAACTGCGTGAGGGCCCTAGACAAGAGCACTAAGCATGTCAGGCCCTTGTCCTGATGATGAATCTCTGAACTCAGCCCTGAGCAGGATGCTTTCCCTGCACTGAAAATACTCATTCCTCTGCAGGTTTGGTTGTGCATTTCATGCCTGGATGCAGAGTGATAATCTGGCTCTGTTTCTTTACCCTCAGCACAGCTGGATCCCCACTCCTTCAGCTGGAAATAGCTGTTAGAAAGAACATCTGGGACACAGAGATCAAACCATGGTGGGGGCAAAGAGCAGGAGGTGGGGAAGCTTCTGAGACTGAGGTGATTGTGTGTTGGATACTGGGAGCCAAAAAGGAACAAGGAACTTAATGGGAAGGTGGAGGAGAGCCTAACTGGAGACCTGTGACTAGTGGTGTGCCCCAGGGCTCAGTGCTGGGGCCAGGACTGTTCAATATATTCATTAATGATCTGGATGAAGGGGGAGAGTGTTCCCTCAGCAAGTTTGCAGATGATCCCAAGCTTGGAGGAGTGGCTGGCACACCAGGAGCTGTGCTGCCATCCAGAGTGACCTGGACAGGCTAGAGACATGGGCAGGGAGAAACTTGATGAAATTTAACAAGGGTACATGTAAAGTACTGCATCTGGGAAAGAACAACCCCATGGATCAGTACAGACTGGGAACTGATCTGTTGGAGAACAGCCCTGGGGAAAAAGCTCTAGGAGTGCTGGTGGCTAGGAGGATGCCCATGAGGCAGCAATGTGCCCTTGTGGCCAAGAGGCCAATGGCATCCTAGGATGCATTAAGACGAGCGTGGCCAGCAGAGCCAGAGAGGTTCTTCTCCCCTCTCCTCTGCCCTGGGGAGGCCTCCCCTGGAATGCTGTGTTCAGTTGTGGGCCCCTCAGCTCCAGAAGGATAGGGAGCTGCTGGAGAGAGTCCAGCACAGGGCCAGCAAGATCCTGAAAGGAGTGGAGCATCTGCCCTAGGAGGACAGGCTGAGAGAGCTGGGTCTCTTCAGCCTGGACAAGAGGAGACTGAGAGGAGACCTCAGCAATGCTTAGAAATATGTGAAGGCTGAGTGTCAGGAGGAGAGAGCCAGGCTCTGCTCAATGGCATCCAATGGTAGGACAAGAGGGAATGGGAGCAAGTTGGACCACAGGAGGTTTGGTATTAACCTGAGGAGAAACTTCTTTCCAGTAAGGGTGATGGAGCACTGGACCAGGCTGCCCAGGAGGCTGTGGAGTCTCCTTGTCTGGAGACATTCCAGAGCTGCCATTCCAGAGCTGCCATCTCCAGGTGGAGGACTGAGGAGAGGCAGGTGTATACAAACAGAAGGTGAGCGCCCATTGTCTGAGAAGAAGCAGCAGAAGGTGCACATATCTCCTGTAGAGCAGAGCTGGATAATCAAGTGGGAAGCAAACACATCTGAGCTCCTAGAGTTGAATAAACTTCTGCCACTTGTCACCTTGGACAAACTCCTCTGTGCTTCACTTGCAGATGGATTTGGACCTAGATATTGTCAAGGATCTGGGCTCTGGTCTCCAACTGTAGCATGAGCATTGTGATGTTCAAGCCAGCAGCTGGTGTGTCACACACAGAGGGTGGCTGGAGGTGCAGTGCTGGTGGCCAGCTGAGCACTCCAAGCTGCCATGCTCTCCCTCCTCTTGGACAGTGATGCCAGCAGCAGAGCCACTGAGATGTCTACATTTCCTCTGCAGCCCGAGAGGGGGAAACACATCTCTGTTTGTTTTCCTTCATGGGTTTACATGCAAAGAATTTCTCTCCTATGCTGATCACATTCCTGCCTCTGACACTGGAGATGACTCTGTCTCCACTTTCCTACATCTCATTAATTCCAGCTCTGTCCAGATGTTTGTTTACTGCATAGGTCAGCACCATGCTCCAGCCCAGAGCCACAGAAAGAGCCTTCTTTGGGAAAGTCTGGCAACAGGGAGCAAATAGTTTGGAGACTCAGTGTCCTGGATGGCATCCCTGGGGCCAGCCACCATCACAAATGGGAATCTGTGGCTCAGCCTTCCACTGACTGTAAACATCTGGAACAGGGAAACTCAGAGTAAATATTGGCTTTGACTTTCCACTAGTCAATATTTACTTATTCTGTCAATAAAACCTGATGTTCATTTCAGCAGAAGCTTGTACTTGTTTGAATAACACAGGTCCTCCTCTCAAACAGGCATATCTGCAGGACCAGGAGGCAGAAGAGGCAGCCCAGGACCATCTGCAGTGCCCTCAGCAGCCAGCCTGGCAAAGCAGAGAAGGTTATTTGCAGAGAAAAGTCATCAAAAAACATGCTGACCTTGAGCAAAACTCCAGTACCTAGCTATTTTCACTACTCAAAACCAAACTGTGCCATAGGGAAGGCTCCTCTGGACCCTTCCCAACTTTTGCCAGCTGCTGCAGACCCAGCTGAGAAAGGTCCATGTGTCGTTTGGTCCCCTTGTGAGGGGAACCACCTTCCCAGGATTGCTTGACAACCACAGTCCTTCTCCTGGTGATGGCTTGTGCTGCCCATGGTTGTGGTCTGCTGCCAGCGTCAGCTGCCGGTGTGCTCTGGACGTCCAGGTGCTCTCACAGAAGAGCTGGCTAGGAGAAGTTTCTGGAGGCCTCTAGCCTCATGTGCTGCTCAGAGCAGTTGATCCATTGCTAGCTGTCTGGAAAATGTCAACCATGGGTTTACCTTGCCCCATTCTGAGAGTCTGCTCCAGCAGTGCACTGCCCTTTCCCCTGCCCATGGCAGTGCCACTGGCTTCCACCCTCTCCAGCCACACTGATCCCAGGAGCCAAGCCAAGCAGGGAGATGTTCCTGCTCCTGTGATCCTGGCTCATCTCCCTGACCAGCTCCCCCAGGGCCAGAGGCAGGTCTGGGCCAGGCCAAAGGTCCTTGGCTATGGGAGAGGACCAGAGCAGCCCCAGTGCAGAGCAGTTTCCTCTTCTGCAGCAGAGTGTCTTCAGCTTGGGGTTTTCTTAGCAGCTCCCCAGCATGTGTCCTAACCCATGTGCATGGCAGCTGCAGTGACCAGAGGGTCCCAGTGGGGATGAGGCAATGGGTCCAGAGCCCAGCACACATGTGTCTGTGCAGGTACAAGGAATAGTCCTGCTAGCTGCCCTCACGTCCAGCACTGCCTCTCCAACACCATGGCACCACAAAAGGCCAAATCTAGGATCAAACATATGCCTCCAAGGCTTCTCCATGGGCAATCAGCTTGCTCACATAAACAAATGGTAGCTGGATTTCCAACAGATTGGTCTTTCCTAAAAAATCTGGGAAGGATTTAACTCCCTACCTGGTCTGTGAAGCCAGTACTCTGTGCTGCAGCCTTGTAGGACAAACCACTCCTCTCTCCTCTCCTCAGGATCATTTTTCTTCAAGAGGCTTGTAGCAGGCTCAAGCAAGGGCTGCAGCCTCCTGCTGTGTTACCGGCTTCGTTCCTCAGCTCTCCTGAGGAGCAGAGCACAGAGGGCAGCAGAGGCTGGAGTGCTGCCAGGGCCAGAGCACTGCTGAGCTGCACTAACAACTCAAGGAGCAGGGATGGATCTCTGGGACAACTCCACTGCTGTTCCAAAGAAGAGCAGAGCTCTCTGCACTCCAGTACCTGACCAGCAGCAGCAGGCAAATCTGGGGCATCACCAGCTCCAACTGAACCAAGACACCTGGGAAAATGCCATGGCTCTACTGCTCAGTGAGGCTCCATCCAGTTGGATGTTCCTTTGGTGAAGGGAGAAAGGCAGTGTGAAGAATCACTTCTGTGTCAGTGTGAAGATGTAACTTTCTGGTCCTAGCCTATGGTTTCTGGCTGGAGACTTCTTAGGCTCTGCAACTTGTTAGTTTGGGTCTAGGGACCTGCTTGGCCCAAGGCTACATGCTTTGGTCCTGGTTCATCCCACCACACAAGTTATCTGGTCCCAAACTTGATGCATTAATGTGATTTTTTTCTCTTCCACTCAACCTCTAACCTCTCTGGAACCTCAGTGCTCTCACACATTGCATGGGTTAGAAATGTGCTGGTCCATGTTGGGGCAGACCCTTAGTCCCTCCCTCTGGAGGACCTGGATAAGGGCTTAGTGCTCTTCTGCTCTTTGGGGTCTCCAACCTGGCTGCAGCCAGGGCCAGAGGGTCTCCCCTGGAGAAAGCTCTGTGCATGTTTTGAACTAGAAGAGGACAGATTTAGACTAGATAGAAGGAAGAAATGTTTTACACTGAGGGTGGTGAGAGCCTGGCCCAGGTTGGCGAGAGAGCTGGGAGATGTCCCATCCCTGGAGCCATTCCAGGTCAGGTTGTTTGGGGCTCTGAGCAACCTGCTCTAGTTGGAGATGTCCCTGCTGACTGCAGAGGGTTTGGACTAGATAGATGACCTTGAGAGGTCCCTTCTAATCCAAACCATTCTAAGATTCCAAGTTGCACTTCTGCTCTACCCTGATGCTATCCCATGGAGGTGATGTGGCAGATGGACACATGTAGCAGTTCTTCTGCAGACACAAAGTGCCCCACAAGGCTGTCATAAGGATTTTCTCATGTGCCCAGGTGTTATTCCCATAGAGCAGGAAGCCTCCATCCTCCATCTCTCCCCAGCCTTGGGGAAGGGTGAGTATGGACATCCCCTCCTGCTCACAGGGTTCACAGTTTGGCTCTCAGCTCCTGCTGCAGCTCCACAGCTGCACTGCCACCGAGGCCATGCAACAACAAGCTCAGGGGGACTTGGAGCCTCCTGGGCACCATGAGGAGCTCCTACAGTGCTGCATGAGGAAGGTTTCCTGGGTGTACAGTGGCTGTAACCCTGAAGCTGAGGAGCCCTGGTGTTGTCTGGCAGGGCAGGTTTGATTTGACACTTTGGGGAAGCAGGTGGCCCATCTTGTTGGCCATTTCTGCCTCCTAACAGCCATCCCCAGGAGCTGCTGCCAGCACTGCAGCACATCCCAGTCCCCCCACATCACTTACCAGCCAGCCCAGGGTTGTTTGAAAACAGAGGACAGAACGGGTCACATGAAAGATAAATGCAGCTGGGGCTGGAACAGAAGTACTCACACAGCAGAGGGAGGGGACAAAGTCACAAAGCAAGCAGAAGACTTGCAGCTGGAAAACACATGGCAGCTGAGAAAATGAAGAGATCAAAGCAACCCCCTGAGCATGCTAATGATGCTGGGGGTGTGACAGCTGCAGAAATGCAGGTGCTGGAACTCCAGGAGCCCCTGCCCAGCCAGGGTGGGGGATGAGGGGAGCACTAGCTGTCTCCCCACGTGCCCCTGGAGTCCCTCAGCTCCCAAAGGCAGAGCTGCTCTCTGCTGTCACTTTGGCTGGGGCACAGTGGCTGGATGCTGCTGTGCTGGAGGTGGCACCATCACTGCTTGGTGTGTGAGAGCAGAGCCTGGTCTGCAGGGCACAGAGCCACTGGAAATTTGAGTTAAAGCTCAGGCAGCTCCAGTGAGAGTCTTTCCTTTGCTCTGAGCCATGGGGCTGGGGAGGGAGGGCTGGAGATATTGGTGGGGATTTGTATTGACTCTGGAAGTGAATTCCTTTGATCTCCAGCTGAGCGTGCCAAACCCATGAACCATGCTAACTCCTTGGAGTCAGCAGCAGAGGAACTGAGCCTCCTGCTCTCTTTCCATTGTGTTTAGATCCCATCCCACGAGGCAGGAGGGGAGCAGCCCCTGTCCTCCTGTGACACACAGCTCTCCTTCAGGGGCTTTCCTGCTGCAGGTGAAGGTGCTGGTTTCTAGATTCCTGCTTCTTTTGCAGGTGCTGGTCTACTTAACAGACACAATAAGAAAGATTTCTCCAAGGGTGGCTGGTGAGAAGTGTACCAAGCTGCCAATTACAGCTCCCAAAGCCCCAGGACCTTGTCCCGTGCTGAGGTCACCAGTCACATGTGGATCAGCTTGGCTGAGCCTGTTACCAGCATCCCCCCCATCCACTCCAGCCTCCTATCCTGCTGCAAGCACACAGCTCCTGGGCTCTCAGTGCCTCCTGCAAGGTGAAGTGAGCAGAGAGCAGGCAACCAGCACAAGCAACAGCATGTGCAAGCTGGTGACACATCCTGGGGAGGCCACTCTGCTCTCTGCAGGCAAGGGAGGAGGGAGACCTTGTGCAGCTAGAATAAAAGAGCAGTGGTCATGAGAGCAGTCACATCACCAGGGCTGCCTGCTGGCACACCTGCTGACTTGTCCTCTGCTTGGGCCCTTGCAGTGGGACACATCACCCCAGCTGCATGTACGTGGAGCTGGGGAGGGATCCAGCAGGCACAGTGGCTGCAGCTCTGAGCCAGCCTGCCAGGAGACTTCATCTCCACAGCTCTTGTGAGATCTTTGGGCACATTCCCAAAGGCTGAGGCTGCTAATTGTGCCAGGGGGGGTTGGTAAGCTTTGGGCTGCTTCTGGGGTTTTGGACATCTGTCTGATTGTGATGACTGGGGGAATGGTTCCCATTGCAGGGAGAGCTTTGAAGCTGTGGGACTGCCGGAAGCTGCAGGAGGCAGATGGATTTAACTGACAAATTGAAGCTCACTGAGCTTGCCTTTAATTAACTTTTAATTGGCAAATTTGGGGCTCATGCATTTTTAGTGTGATTAGCTGCTTAAATTAGCTTTTAACAGAGGTTTAAATTTAGAAGCATGCTTTTTATATCCTGGGCCTTCTTTTATTCTGCATCCATGCTGTGATTCCTCTCAAGCCAACAGCTTTAACTCTATCATGGCAAAACAGAAGAGATCTGGAAGCTGCTACAGACACCTAGGGCAGGAAGAATCAGCTGCACAATCCCACAAGGATTGACCCCAGCCTTTCCTTGCTGTGTGAGGTTTCCAGTCACTTTGCACCACTTTGTAGGATCAAAGGAAGACAAGAAAATAAAGGACCCTGGGCAATCCTGTGTGCAGTCCCTGCCCCAGTGAACACCAGCTGCCAGACTGCACAAGGGCCAGGCCAGCCATGGAAGTCACAGCCACAGCTCTGCAGTGCTGACATGTCCTTTGCCACCACCAGAAATGACCCTGGAGCTGGAGCTGGTGCAGGTGAGATGAGTCCAAGTGCAGCTTTTTCTTCTTGTTGTGGTAGAAGTCAAGGTGTTGAGAGATCCTGCTGTTGATGAAAGTTCAGCTGGTGCATCCTCAGAGGGTTGTCTGAGAAAGTGTGGCAGGACTTAACAAATCCTTCCCCTCTCTAGGCTTGTTGCTCAGGGTTTAAGCTCACCAGCAGCACAGCTCTGCCTCTCCTTCAGACCAGATCACTGTGAAGGGAAGGTTTTTCCCATCTGTCCATTCAAACCCTTAGAAGGAGGCAATCGTGGAGAGTCCTGTGCCACAGGCATGAGGAAAGCTGAGCTCTCCAGGGCTACTATCATCACCCTGGATCTTCACACCATTTTTAGTGAACCCAACTCCTCATGTCAGCCCTACACCCTTTTTTGGTCTCCCTCAGACCTGAGCACATCAACAAATTATTAAGTCAGCAAGTAGGTCCTTGTCACCCTTTTTTAGTGGCTGGGAAGAGAGGCCATGGAGGGAGATTCAGGCCACCTGGAAGGATTGTCCTTGGGTGTACTCTCTGAGGAGCCATGGGCTACTAAGCTCCTAAGAAAACTGTCTCCATAAGTTGGGATGGATTGGGGTCAAAGGATGAGTTGCATTAAAGGAGGAGTTCCCAGCAGCAGGGTATACAACAGAGTTTAAACAAGTCCCAGCCAAAGAGAGAAACCTTTGGCTGCCCCAGCTGAAATCAGCAGGATACAAAACCCAGTGCAAGGTATCAACAAAGTGACCATAAGGGTCATGAGATGCTCCTCTTTCCAAGGCTGCATCTGCTTACTCTTTCAGGAAGCAACTTCACAAGAGGATAGTTAGATCCAGCTTGATCTTCATCCACCAGAATAAGGGCAGCAGAGAGGACAGAGCAGCTGTTGCCTGTCCTAGCAAGGGCTGGGCCATGCAAATCTCCTTTATTCTCAGGATGGGTAAACTCCACATTTTTCTTCTCTTTGCTAAGTTCTGCATAAACAGAACAAGAAATGTGTGGTGGAGGAATGAGCCTTTGCCAGCCCCAACAAACAAGGCCCTGTCAGCTCTCTCCCCTTTCCTGCTAAAAAGGGCAACATGTATTTTAAGAGCTGTGGAAAGAAAGGAAATGTGAATAAGTGGAAATTCAAGTGGAGGAGGAAACAACAGTGTGGATGAGATCATTCCCAGCAAAAGCCAGGAGAGAATGTCAGGGATTCAATTGGTCTCAGTCTGGTTTCCTCTCTCATTGTGAGCAAAGGGTAGACTAAGCTCTCCAGACCCACAGAGTCCTGGAGAAGAAGAATGAGTGGGGAAGCAAGAGCACTCAGCACACTGACCCTGAGGTGACAGAGAGGCCTTTGGGCCACTTGGTTCCTCCAGACTAAAGCACATCTGAAGGAGGTGGCACAAGCCAGCAGAGCCCTGATGTCTGGGAGATACATCTGGGGCCCTGGGGGGGGCCTTATCTTCCTCTCTTTAATGAGTGCACATTAAATGATTGCACATTTAATGACTGCACACTTTCAGTAGCCTCTGGTTATCATCTGCCCCCAGCACTCACTGAAGGATTTAGGTTTGTGTATGCCTGACAGATAGAAAGCAAATGTCCAGAAGCCTCCCACGCAGACCTTTTGCTGGGAGAAAAGCTGGATTTACAAAAAAAACCCCAAAACTAATTCCTGGAAGAGGTCTGATTTCTGCAATATTGGAAAATGGGAGGAGGAAGAAATTTTTCCACTGACCAAGAAAAAACTTATTTTCACTGTGATTTTCTTCAGAAATTTCTCTCAGCATTTCTGACATCTTTCAAAATCATTTGTCCAGGCCCTGAGGGTTAGGAGGTCACAATTTCTCCAGTAGACTGGTCCTGAGGGAGCCAAAGTTGCTGAGCAGAGGGATGAGCTGGATCCCCATCCAGACAGGGGATCCCCACGAGCTGGAGCTCTCTTCCCTGGGCATGGCAACAGGAGTTTAGTCCCTCAGTGGCTCATGCCCATGCAGATTTTGGTCAGGGACTTCACCAGCCCAAAGTGGCTCCAGTCTGCTCCCCACCTTGTTTTGGTGCAGCCCAAGCTCTTGCTTCATCCTCTTGGTTTAGTTGCCAAGGCTCTTTGCTCTCTCTCAGCTGTCTGTCTGCTCTCACACCCCAACATTCAGGAGTTCAGCTGTCCTTCCAATCTGCAGGACTCAGTGAGCCAGGGAACAGATGGATCTTTTCCTACAAGGAGATGGGGAGTATCCCATCCAGAGCCCTGCAGCGAGGGCAGCAATCAACCCAGCACAGGGGAAGCTAGCTGGGGGCTGGGGCAAGGCTGTGAGAAACCCTCCTTGTTGAGAAGGGCTGAGGAGAGCTCCAGCTGTTCACAGGGAACCTCTGCACCTGGCCAGCCTAATAAATCTGTCAGGAATTCCACAGCCACCAGCTGCACTTCAGCAGGAAGGCTCCTCTTCTCCTGCTCTGTGCACATCCTGCCGAGAGGAAGCGTGCCCAGGAGAATTAAAGCAAGCTCATGCCTCAGAAATTGGTCACATCCTGTGCCTTCCAGCCCTGCAGTGAGCCAGCATCCAATACCCAAAGGGAAAGTTCCCAGGAACTCTAAAAGGGAGTCAACTGGCAGGTTAAAATGCTGGAGTTATCCCATTGAGGGAGAGACTCCTCTGCTTCCTATGTGATCTCAAAGGAATCAGGAGCCCATCTGCTGTGCTTGGCTCCAAGACATTAATTACTTCCAAGGGTGATGAATTTTACAATAAAGTCATTCTCAAGCTAATAACAAAGGCAAAGGTTGGGCCTTCAGCAAGAGTAAACTGCTCTAACTGCAGCCCCAGGACTCCCAGCCCAGGAGCTCCACAAGAGTGATGCAGTTCAGTAACTGCCAGGGACTGAAGACTGGACTGTGATAAGAAGCACCCAGGAATGGGCTCCCAGACACAGAGCAAGCACAACTGTGGAATGAGCAGGGCATTTTACTGGGAAGTGGGGAATTTCCTGCTGGTTTAGCCTGGAAGGAGACTGTGCTGAGCACAGCATGGCTCAGTGGACGTTTGTCCCTATATGTCCCTTAGGCACTCAGTCTGTCCTGGCAAAGCAGGGCTTAGCACTTCAGGACTTACTGCAAGCAAAAAGGAAGTACGACCTGGGTTTTAGAACAATTTAGCTGATTGAGATCTAAACAGCCACTTCAGGAGGGTTTCCAGTGAGGAGCTCACACCAGGGACCAGCAGTCTGCCTGCATGGACAAGGTTTCCTTGTCCCCACCTCTCTGCCCCAGGAATGCCCATGGCCAAGGCTGCTGGGCCACTGTGGGTGACCTGAAGCCCTGGAAGGGGTCAGTGGCTGCCCCAGGGAAGAGACGGCAGGGCTCTGCAAAACGGCTGGAGCCCTGGGGCCTCTGGCTTTGAGATCCACACTTGGGGTGAGTCAAGAAACCAGCCTGTGTGTCAGTGGCTCTTCTGTGCAGAACTAAGCCAGGAAGCTGCTCCTCAGCTCGGGCTCAGCTGAATGGAGAGGATCTCTGCCTTTGGTGGAGTCCATCAGTAAATCCCTGTGCCCAGGGTGGGCTCAGCAGCACCACTGTCACTGGGACATTGGCTAGAGCAGAAACCCTGACCTTGACTTGAAGCAAAACTGAGGATGGGACAAAGACTTTCTGTCTGTCTGCCTCCAGCCTCTGCCCACAGAATGGGAACAGTTCTTTCTTTTCCAGGTGCTAATGCCTTGTAGAGCACCTCAGACCCCACAGAAAGCTCCCAGCAGGTTTTGCCACCAACTCCTGGGCTCAGCTACTAAATGTCTGCTGAGCAGAAGCACAATGCTGGCTCAGAAACCAGGGCTTCCTGCACTTCAGTCTCTGTTCTTTGCTTTTATGGCTACCCTGAACCTAACCTCTTTTCCACAGCTAATCTAGATATTGCCATTAACCTTAGAAGGCAGAGAAAGCCAAGCCCCATGACTAGCCACCTGATTGTAGCATTAAAAACATACAGCAGCTGGTGAGAAAAATGACTGTTGGGTATGCAAGAGAAATTGTGCTGGTTTAGTGACAAAACAGGAGAGAAAGCAACTGACTTCAACGGAAGAAAGGAGAGGCTTAACTTCTTCTGGAGCACTTATTAGTAGGAATACAGGGATGACAGGGAAAAAGGCTTCCCATCCTGCTTTCCAGAAAATTAGGCTGGAAAGTAGAATTTTCCTTATTAGGAAGAGGCTTTAGCACGAAACTTCCCAGGAAATTATGCAAGTGACCCCCACCCCCCCTCCCCAAGCACAGAACTTTCTCTCTGAGGTGTCCATGGGAGCTGTGGCTTCACCCAGCAGTGCTGCAGCTGCCCTGCACCAGGCAGGGCAAGAGCAAGGAGAGGCTTCCAGAGTGTCCAGATAATACTCCTGCCACTTCTAAAAATACACAGTGCTGTGGAGACAAGCTTGGGCTTCACACAATTGAGTGTCTCTGTGTTGGCTCCAAGCTTTCTCCTCAGCCACGTCACTGCTGCAGACACAGAGTTATTCAGCTGCAGGCCAAGGAGGTTTTTCCCACATAGCTAATAGCCAAAAAAGTGATGAGTCAGGGCTTTGGGGTGATTTATCTCTTTCAGTCTCTCCCCAAGTCTGTTTTCTATTTCTAGCACCCACTGTCATTCAGGAATGTCCTGTAGGTATCAGCAGCAGCCATGAGTCACTCTCTGGCTCTCTCAGCTGTCATGAGCACAGTTTTGGCTTCCTGGCTTGCAGCTATGGCTAGGTGGGACCAGCAGCACTGCTGTGGAGAGGGAAGATGCTTCACTTCTCATGAGTCAGCCCAAACACCTTGGCCTTGTTTATGTTGCCACCATTAAGACATCTGTTCTGTTGGAGGCATTTTAATAAGCCTGATGATGACCATAGTTTTAATAATGGTTTTAGCTGTCAGTAGTCCTGTTACCTGTCCACACTCCCCATCCTCCAGAGAGTCTCTTCCTTTCATTTGTGAAGGTTGAGTGAAACCCCAGAGCCCTGGAAGCCTGTAAGATCTCCTTTGAGGAGGAGCCAAAGTTTCACCTCACACATGCTCTTTCTTTCCCAAGATGCTGATTCCTGTATCTGGCACATCTCTGTTGGGAAGGCTGATGGTCAAGTCTAGGAGAGTCACCAAATAGACCAGAGAAGCTGAGAACAGCAGAATAACCTCAGATCTACACTGGAAGGAAACTGTACAGTTGGAAAGTGGAGTTAGATGTTTGCTCTGCTTCACCCTCTTCAAGAACTTCATCCTCACACAGTGCAAGGTGCTCCTGAATCCAGGGCTCCAGATGAGACCTGCACATGACCCAACCACCCAGCCCCTTTCCTCTGCTCATGTCCCCATGTCACTAGCATCTCCCTCCAGCCCCATCCCTGGAGGGGAGGAGACACATTACAAAAGACCCAGACATCTCAAAGGCTGGTACCCAGAAATCCACACCCAAATCAGGGTCTTTAACCCCCACATCTTCCTCTCCCCAAGCATATGATGATCTGCTGCTCATGACTTTCTGGGTTAAAAAGATCCACTTTCTCCTGGCTTTTATCACACCCACAGGTTTATGCTGGGGAGAGAAGATGTGCTGCAGAGGGCAGGTTCTACCCCACATCCCCGGGACAGATTTCTCACTATTTTTGGGAAGATCCAAGTGTTGATGAAAAGATTCATAAATATTTCCTTGTGCAGCTCATCTTCAGTGGAGCACAGACTGCTTGAGCCAGGAAATTCACCATAAACAGATTCTGGGGGGAAAAAAGTCAAATTCATCCTGGCACCAACTCTAGTTGGAAAATTGCAGCACGGCAGAGATCATCCCTTTCCCTGCTGGACACCTTGAGAGAGTGCTTTTGATTGCACCTTCTCCACATCCAGGCTCAGCCAGCCTTGCCCAGCTTCATGGAGCTGAGGCCAGAAAGGAGCTGTGGGCTCCACACTGCATCCTGGGAGCTGCTGGCTGGAGAATGAGCTCCAGCTCTCAGTGCAGATGGACTAGGCACAAGGGTCTGGGTCTGAGCAGGGATGGTGCCTTGGCCCCATGGCTGCTTCCTCTCCCTGCACAAGCACTTGGGCAGATGGCACTGCATCTGCTAACGTGGCCTCAGGGAAGCAATAGCTGCAGCACCCACTTTGTGCAGCATGAGATGAGGAAGCAGCTGCCCTCTGCAGCCACCCTGCTCTGCCTTCAGCACAGGAGACAGGACATCTCATCTTCTTGCTGCCTGAGCTGGAGCTGCTGCTCTCCAGAGCTAGGGCAGCACACCTGTGCAGCCTCCATCCAGCACCCAAGAGGAGATGAGGCCATTGGGGTGGATACAGAGCATGTCCTGCAGCACCTGTAAATAAACTGCCCATGGCCAGGCTCAAAACAACAAGTTCAGGTCTACAAGAAACATTTCATGCCAGCTCCAGCAGCTTCTTGGACTTTCCTTCACTGCAGCTTGCAGCCAGATTTGTCATCCTGAGGGTGGAAATACAATCAGAGAGGGGAGCTTGGTACCACAGGGGCAAACCTCCCATGGTCTTTTCCCACCTGGAGGCTCATATGGATGAAATTTCTCAGCAGACAAGGAACACCAAAGCTCTCCAAACACAGCAGAGTTCAGTGCAAGACTGTCTAGACAGGCAGGGGCATTTTATTTCCAGTCCAGCTGACCTCTCTCATTATCTCATGCCACAAACTCCCCAGCAGCATGACACAGGTGCCCCACTGCTCTGGCCAGGGCCAGCAAGGTCTTCTCACATCTCTTCTGTTCTTGCACTGGCAGCCACATGCTGGCTTTGGCTGTACCTCTCATAGCCTTTAGGAGCTGACAGTGACTGGCATCATTTGGATCTCCATCCTGTCCCACCTCAGTAAGCCAGGAGGTGACATTCACTGTTCACAGCCTTTTCCATCCTTAGCTGGGTGTGCTATTGCTCTGCTTCTGTGGAAAAGGTGGCTGAGAACGGGATAAAGAGAATCTGGCACATGGTCACAGCCACGACAGGCTCAGGGATGCTGCACAAGGGAGTTACCAATCCTACAATATTCAAGCATTCAATGCATGGTTAGTCTCACAGCATTCCCAGACCTCCCCTGCTGCTCTCTGAATACAAACAGTGTCACCTTCCCTCAGAGGGAATGAATCAACAGATGGAGAAGTGCAGCTTGGAGAGCAGAAGCAGCCGTGGAGAGGGCTGGGCAAAGAGAGCCAAGCACCAGGAAGGAGCTGGGGGAACTCCTGCCAGCCCAGAGAAAGCCTCAAGCACAGGATCTGGTTTCCATATGAACAACCAGTTGGCACTGAGTGTGGAAAGTCATGGATGGGGCCAGGGGAGAGCCTTTGGGCAACAAAAGGGTTCTGAGGGATGGGGGAAAGAGAGATTTATGGGATTCAGAGCAGCCACTGCTATTCATGTAGCTGGGCAAACAGTCTTTTTAAGAGTAAACAGTAAGCAAGAACATGGCTCAGACCTGCAGAGTCCCTGCTGAAAGGGTGGCCCAGAACAGAGATGCTCCATGTGCCTGGTCTCCCTGAGATCATTTCTGCCTCTAAGAGCTGGGAGAAAGCTCACTGCACAGTGACAGATGTTCTTGGAGATGTTCTACTGAAGCTCCTTGTCCACAGTGGGATTAAGCCATTAGGTTGCCAGCAGCAAATCCACCATGGTGCTCCAGGGCAATTCCCAGCCCACAGACTCTTACATGCTTGGCCACTTGGGGCAAGTTTCACTAACACAGGGAAATGGAAGAAGACAGAGAGCTCTTTCCAGTTATCAGAGGGACAGGATACAAAGGAGGTCACAGCAGCCAGCTTGTCATCTCTGTATCCTCCACAGCACTTACCTGCTCATGACACAGTTGTAATTAGTTCACTTGGTAGGAACAGGAGGGATGGAGCTGGTCCCCAAGCAGATGAGGCCCTGGCTAATGCATGCTCCCTGCGGGGCTGCAGTGGAGGGATGGCTGGAGAGGGATGTGGGGATGGGAAGTGTTCTGGCTGAAGGACTTGCAGGAAACTAGGTCTCACCTTACTGCACTTCTCAAGGAGTTTTGGGGAGGAGTTTGACTTTGAAGTTTCTTTGTAAAAATAAGAACTGGCCTACATAGGGCTGAGTCAAAAATGGTGCAAGCATCCCATGGCAATGTATAGAGCAGCAGTAAAGTCCAGAATAGCATCAGTGAGGGATTTGTGCCTTCAGCAGAGACCATTTGCAGATGAGAAACTGTAGCTGCTTTGGAAAGTCAGTGTTGGGTCACTGTCAAAGAAAAGGCTTTTGGCACCTTGTGAAGGCAGCTGGGACAACTGCATGAAGCAGTGGGATATGGGCTCCTACTGAGCCTTCAATCTGCTACGAGTTTGGAGGCTCAGGCAAGGTGGATGTGAGAGGTAAGCAGACCACTATGGTGAGCTTTGTCCTGTGACACTCAGGAAGGGACAACCTTGCCTAGATACAAGCCTCTGTTGGTGTTTGGAGATGTCCTGGGGTATCCCAGAGGGAATCCTGAGGGTCTCTGCTGGATCTCCCAACCCTGTGCAGATGCCCTTAGGCATTTAGGCAACTGAATGTCCCAGTTCAGAGCCCCTCACCTGCCACTTCAGAAAGCAGCCTGTCCCAGCTCAGGTCTGCAGCCAGTCCCCTGGACAGCCACATGCCAGACTCAGGCTCACAGCCACATCACACAGAGGGAGGATGAAACTTGGGCTCTGCTGCAAGCCACAGCCACATTCCCATCAGTTTCCATGGCGCTGTGGTTCCCCCAGCTCCCAAATGATGCTCTTGGTGCTTTAGCCACAGCCACATTTGCCCAACCAGGGACTTCCCAGAGCCATGCTGCTCCCCACACAGGTCCCAGGCACCCTTCCCAAACCACTGCCCTCCTGGAGCAAATCCAAAAGGCTTTGCAGTCCTGGCTAGGCAGTGTCCAAGTGTCCATGCCATGAGAACCAGCAGACACCAGCTCCCAAAGTCTCCTGCAGCCCCTCAGAGCCTCTCTCCCCAGAGGGGAAACCTAAGGTGCATTTTCTAACCCATCTGTTGTGTCTGTGCTGTTCTCAGGTTAGAGAACATCACCTCTTAAGGCCAGGCCAGGAATACTCTCCAGGACACCAACAGGGTTGTTCCTCCTGCCTAGTGGCTCTTGTAAAATCCACCTGGAAAAATCATTCCAGAGGCTGTGCTGACAAATGACTAACCCTTCCTGGTGCAGGACCCTCACTTCCCATCTCTGTGCTTTGGAAACCAACAGAGAGAAACCCTTGAGCTGCCAAAGGGAAACACAGCTCTGGGCAAGTGATGTCCTTCGAGTCTACACATAAATACTCTAAGGAACTGAGGGATGGACAAGCTAGCTAGAGGCATAAAAACAAACCCTGCCATGGGCCAGGCATTCCTGGGCTGCAGAGCCAAGGACGAGCTCTTTGGGTGCTCTCACATGTTACTGTTGCTGCCAGGCTTGATCTACAGAAGCTCTGGGTAGGGCTGGCTCCAGGGAGGAGGAGAGACACTGCAAGGGATGCTCATGATCCTTCTCCCACTGGATGCAAACCCACCAGAAGAAATCCCAGCTCTCCTCTTTAATAATAGTCATAATACCATCATACAAAAGAAATTGGGGAAAAAAACCCCAGCATCTTGCTGTGATTTCTTTGCTGTTTCTGGAGGCTGTCAGAGGCCATGGGGAGGAGCTGCCACTGTCTGCAGAAGAGATCAGGAGCAGAACTGCCTTCTGCCTCTCTGATTAAGGAATGGGGATATTTTAGGAGCATTCAGCCTGGAAAGGCAGGAAGGGAGGAGTCAGGATGGAAACCAAGGGCTGGATTCTCTGCTGACATCAAGCAGCATTGGAGGCAATGGAGCAGAGTCACCTCCCATCAGCTCCTCTGCCCCAAAATCCATGAGTTACCCCTGGGAGCCAATGCTCTGCAAAGCGGCATCTCTGTGCAGCACCAAGATGTGGGTCTGGAGGCCTGGCTGAGGACCCCTGGGGCTGAGCATTGGTCTGTCTGCAGGAAGGCTGTTTCTGGAGCAAAGTGGCCTGTGACCTTCACGAGCTGGAATGCAGGAGATTTACTGAGCAAACTGTTTTCCAGCCATCCATGGAAGCCCCAGAGCAGCTTCCACACATTTCTGGGGTAAACAAGAGGCAGGAATACTGTGAGAGCAGAGCAGGCATTTCAAGAGTCCTTGGAGCCAGGGAGGTGGAAAATACTCTCAGAACAGCTTTTATTTTCCCCCTAGAAAAACTCATTTTTCACTCTGACATGAGCATGGAAAGGGTCTGCTGTAGAAAACCAAACACCCTCAAGTTGGAAATCCTCTGAAAAATCAGATTATCTCAAGAGCAAAGCCTGCCCCAGCACAGAGGGGAGATGGAGTGTGTGGCCCACATCTCACTGTCATCTCCAGGTCAGCTGCTCCATGTGCTCCCCTGAGACAGGACATGCCCATGGACAGCACTTCCAAACCAGCACTTGGGCATTTAGGGGGCAGGGAAAAAGCATTTTCTAAGCATTATGTCAAATACTTCTGTTTCTTATGCAGAGCCAAAGTCCCAGACTGGCTCAGAAACACCCTGTAGATGTCCTTTGACCACTCAGTGCCCCAGCAGATATCTGAGCTCCAGGATGAGCCAAAGCTGAGCAGAATGACCACCAAGGCTGTCACAGCATTAAACCTTCACCCAGTGTATGCTTCAGGCAGAGTGGGGAGGAGGTGAGCCAGGGCTTCAGGCAGGACAGAGAATCACAGAATCATTAAGGTTGGAAGAAACCTCCAAGATCATCAAGTCCAACCATACCTATCACCCCATGCACTAAACCATGGTCCTAAGTAGCACATCTAAATGTTTCTTAAACTCCTCCAGGGATGGTGACTCCAGCACCTCCCTGGGCAGCCTGGGCCAATGCCTAACAACCCTTGCAGTGATGAAATTCCTCCTGACTGGCAACCTAAACCTCCCCTAGTGCAACTTGAGGCCATTTCCTCTTGTCCTCTCCATGTTAACCCTGGAGAAGAGACCAACAACCTAAACCTCCCCTGGTGCAACTTGAGGCCATTGCCTCTTATCCTCTCACTGTTAACCCTTCAGAAGAGACTTACCCCATCTCACTCCAACCTCCTTTCAGGGAGCTGTAGAGAAAAACTAGGTTGCAGGTCCTTGTGTCTATCATTGCCTGCTTGCAATGGCCATTTGCAGCCCACAAGTCAAGATCTTGGAAGGGCTATTGGCTTTTCCATGGCAATGGCTGAAGGCTTGCAGAGGTGGTGACACTCCAAAAGCATTTCCCAGGGTGAGCACAGGAAATTTCTCAGATGCTCGTGGTGCACTGCCAAGTGCCAAAGAGGAGCAGAAAAACTTCTAAGAAGAAAAGCTCTCCAAGCTTCCTTTTGTTGCTAAGAAATAACAAAACTCCAAAATAAGCAAATGCCTGCTGCAGCAGACACACACACACACACAGACACACACAGGGTGTAGTGCTGCTCCTGGGCCTTCCTGGAGATACTCAGCTCTGACTGCAAAGAAACAGAGAGATTTTTCCATGGCTACAATGAGACCTTGTGGTAGGACAACAGCTTCATGGATTACCAATAATATATTAACTACTCTTTGGAGGAAAAAATAGAAGACAGCTAAAATGTTCATACTTTTCTTTGTGGTTACTGAAACTTCCAACCATGAGGATTTCCAGCCATTTCAGATAGGTCATTCCCATTTAGCTAAGAGAGGAATAATCTATTGTCTAATGATTTTCAAGGATGAAACAGCACTAGGGATATTTGAATATGTGAAAAGTTCTTCAATCATATGAATTCTGATTCAATCATTCTGATTCAATCACTCAATCCCCAGGGAGGTGCTGGAGTCACCATCCCTGGAGGGGTTTAAGAAATATTTAGATGCTCTCCTTAGGGCCATGGTTTAGTGGTATGGGGGTGATAGGTATGGTTGGACTTGATGATCTTAGAGGTCTCTTCCAACCTTTGTGGTTCTGTGATTTGCATGGCCTTTCATTGTTAGCCACCAAAACTTTCATTTTTCAAAGTCACCATTTGGCCCAGAAACTAAAGGGAAATAAAGAGCTGAATATTTGCTTCCACTCACCTATACAAAGCAGCAAAATGTGGTGTAAATTCGGTGTGAGATCTTCAATGCTGAGGAACAGAAGTTTAGGGATTCCTTCCCCTAGCAAAAGGCTTAAGAGCTGCAGAGGATTTGGGCTCTTTTCCACATGAAATGCAAAGGAATGTGGAGGCAGCCCCATGGTTGAAATGGCCTCTTCCAAAGCAAGTTATCCCAGTGTGTTCAGCAGGAATAGCACAGCTGAGGTCTTTATATTCCCTAATACACTACAGATGTCAGGAGAGGTGGGAAGTGCTTGGTATGCAAGCGCTGAAAGCTTCCAATGTTCATTTTAAGATCCATAATAATACTTTTAAAATGAGACTACATCAATCTTCCTGTGCCAAGACTCATAACATGCATTCACTGGAGGGTAAATTACAGCCAAGGACTGACAACAAAATCCTTGGCCATCACTGCTGCTCATCTCTGGAAGAAAAGCAGCAGCAGAGTGAACTGGAAAGGATTTTGTTTGGCTCCAGATGTTATCTTTCAGACACCTGACCTGAGAGTGATTGCAGCAAAGGAAATCCACTTAACCTGATTCCATCATTTTCCCTGAGGTACATGTTGACTTCTCTGGAAATCATAAATAGTACAGAGGTGCTGACATTTCAGAGCAGGCTTGCTGGGGACTTCTGTGTATCAAGAGTGAGGATGCACACGGTTTAGGAGTCCTGAATTATGGAAGGATCTAATGATGAACCTGGGAATCCAAGTTCTCTCTGTTACTCAGTCCCTCGGGGACCTCCTGTATCTGTCAAGGATGTCTCTGTGTGTCCTGGATAAGCAGATCTGGACAGACAGCAACAACCTGTCAAATGCTAATTCTGCTCCAGGATGAGGCTCAAATTAACATCCATAAAGTGTTTTATGGATTGATAAGAGAAGAAAGACAAGGAAATGATGAATGGAACCTTTACTGTCCTCCTGCCCATGAGCTTTTAGACATGATATTGATGGGCACAAGGGCTCTGAAGCTGCCTGCTGTCACCAGTGCAGCCTTCCAGACACCTCCTCCCTGCTGTGCCCATTGCAGCTGTTCATTACACAACCCCCCCCACCTCCAAACTGCCTCTTCATCCCTAGATTATTGTGCAGAGGAGCAGTAACCCCAGTGGGGTGAGGGGGACCCCAGTGCCCTGTCCCTGACCTCAGCAGCTGTCCGGACAGGTGCCCAGACAGCCAGGGCAGCTTGGGTGCATTTGCACCGTGGAAAATAAACCTGAATTTAAGAGGAGAGATACATTCCACCCCAGTTTCAACCAAACTGTCCCCTGTGTGATGCTGGGCTCAAAGCTCTGGCAGGGCCATTGCCCACAGGCTAGGCAGCTGCCATCTGGCTCTGCCTCGTGCCGCAGAGCAGGGTCCATGGGAGCTGTGGAGTGAGATCCCCCAGGAGACATTCCAGCTCGATGGAGGTCTCCTGCTGCCTGGCTCTTGTTTCAGAGCTGATTGGCACAGATCAGAGCCCAGGGCTGCAGGCAAAGCTGGCCTGAGGGGCTCTGCCCTCCTCTCATCTTGAATAAGAGGCTGAGCTGGAAGGGAGCCAGGCAGCAGGCTGATGAGAGACAGTCTCCCTTTGGCTTCTAACATCTTTCTTGGTCCCAGGGAGTCCTTTCTGAGGAAAAAAAGAAACAAACCTCCTCTCCCAAGGGCCAGCAAACAGCTTGGCCCTACCTGTCTCATTCCTCTCAGCTCAGCCCCGTGCCTGGGCTCTCCTTGGCCGTGTGCCGGCCAGCAGCAGCTGGCCTGAGCTCACCAGAGGGCCCAGCAGCCACAGCCACTCTCCCACCTGCCCCTGGGGAGGACAACCTAAATCAAGCACATGCTAATGGGTTAAAAGGCCTTCAATGAGCTATTTTGCTTTGCTTCTATTTTAGTGGGGGGTTCTTGGAGCAAACAAGGATGCACCAGCCTGGAGTAGTCTGGGCCAGTGTACTCAGACTGATGTCTGCACTGCCTCATTGCAAGGGATCTGGAGAAAAGAAATGGTAACTCCAGCATCTCAGAGGGAGGAGATGCAGAATCAGCTAAAATAAGTGAAATAAGCTTTATTTTAAGCATTTGCCCAAATTCCTGTAAGTTAGGTAGCTACCGGCTATCCTGTAGTCAAAGACAGGCAATGTCAAGCAGAACACTAATGTTCATGACATCAGTCCATGGATACTGGCTGCCTGTGGACTTCTGGTATGCCTTGTCCAGCAGATGCAACCTTTATACAAGAGATGCTGTTTGGTGGTTGTATTCCCTAGCTATTTCTGGAAGGGAATGCAGTAACCCTCAGCTCGGATATGACTGTTTCCAGTATAAACAAATGGAGGCCAGCTTTGGAGCACAGATCTGGTGTCTGGAAATATCATCATGGAGGATGTTTATTTCACTGTTTCCAATTTTATTTTATATTTTATTATTATTCTTTGGTTTGTTTTCAGTCTAACTCAAAATATTTTGCCTGACTTTTCCCAACCTCAATGTCTTTCCCCTGTCACTGCAGCATCTCTTTCCTCAGAGGCTGAGGAACAGCCAACCTCCTTCACTGTAAGTTGTTTCCATTTAGGGCATTCTTCCAAGCTCTCATGAAGCCCAAGTCTGTGTTCTACATGCAGCAAGCAGCATCTAGAGCGTGTGTCCTCCTTGACGTGGGCAGTTGTGCATCACAGCCCCTGCACAAGCCTCCACATCCAGCCTCTGCTGGACACATCTTTGTCCATGTGGTTACACATGCAGCATCAGACTTCAGAGGCTGCTTGACCTTTCATTGCTTAGGTGACATTTCTCAGAGCATGTAGGACAGTTGGGGTCTATGGACTTGCTGTCCCAGTGTCCTGGCAGCCTCCCAGCGCTGACGTGGGATTGTTGGGAATGACGACACGCTGTCTCCTGACAGCATGGACTCTGGTGAGGACGTGCAGGGGCAGGCATGTTAGTCTGGCTGGAAACATCTCCCATGCAGATGGCTCCATCTGACCTAGCATCTAGGTTGCTTTTCAAGGCAGTGGAGAGAAAAACAGCCCTATGCTGTAAATTTAAGGTATAAGATGTAACAGAAGTGATGGCAGGGGAATTCTGCCTCCAGCTGGAGGCTGTGTGTGGATGTTGGGTAAGGTAATGTCCCCTGTGCCTGAGTGAAATGGCTCTTAAAAACCCACAAGGGCTTAAAGCCATTGATGACTCTGAAGGTGCTCTCACTCCAAGACTGAATGTGTCTAGACCTGCTTGAGTCCACTCTGGGCAAGGGAATTCAATACTTCTGGAGAAGAAGAGTGGATTTTCCAGACAGACTGATTTATTTCTGGCTGGTTTGGACCTGTGGAGCTATGTGGGACATTGGACTTCTTTCCTAGTCACCCAGCATAGGACAGCCTGGGGGATCACTAGGTCTGCTTCCCCATGCAGGCCCATCATGAGCCCCCAGACACCCAAAGAACTCATTGCAGGGCCTGTGCACCAGCACATGTGTAAAGAAAGCATCTGCAAGGTGGCTGGTCACACACAACAGCCAGAGACATGGCTATGCATCTCCCTTCTGTCCCCTTCTTGCCAGTAGTTTCTCACTTCAGAGTTGTTGGGATGAAACCTTTAGGTAGGAGCAGTTCAGATAGACACACACACTCCTGGAAGGTAGCTGCAGTGAATGTGAATCACAACTGCCACTTGATAAAACTTAGCCCTGTAGACCAAGGCAGACCATCAAGAATGTCATCAGCCACCAAGATGATACTCAGCTCCCCTTGCTTGGCAAGGCTTTACTCCACTCTACAGACATCTCAGCCAGGAGACAATGGAGATCAGAGATGCAGGCAACCTTTGAAATACAGAAGTGGGTTTTCCACCATTCCCTCTTCCCTAAAAATCAGCCTTCCAAGAAGTCTCTTATAAATTTCTCTGTTTGTTCAGACCTGCCTTGGCTAACAACTAAACCTACAGGGAGCACCAGAGCAGAGAAGGCACCATGTGAAAGTGGTTGGTGCTCTCCTAGCCCAGCACCACGGCAGCAGATCTGTGTATTTTTGTCCTGCTTCCTCTTGAGATATTTTTAGCTGCTCAAGTGACTTGTGGCAGTTCCCCGAGGCCAGAGTGATTCATACAGTTTGGGAGAAAGGCTGCAGAGCCTGTGCTGCAGTCAGTGCTCTTTGGGAAGGGGGAGTCATCCCAGGAAAGCCAAGAGCTGGTTTCAAAGCCATAAGGGCTTTGGAAAATAGAGCAGTGTTTCCAGAAGGAGGTTTTTTGGCTCTAGCCTAACTGGAACCGTTGAATGTTCTGATTATTATATCACAGAGGGGAGTGATCTGTTTATTCTGATGTTGGTGAAAGTGAGGGATTGCTCTCACAGGCTGGGCACAGGCAGTGTGAGGAGCCAGACTGCACCACAGAAACTCCTCCTCAGTCATCAGCTTCTATTAACCCTGCCCTGGGCATCATCTGCCACTGCTGTCTTGCCTTTCTCCTCTGCTGCCCCTTCTCCATCACTGCACATCAGTCCTCCTCCTCCAGACCCTGGATCCATGCACCTCTGTTCCTACCGAGGATTTTCAGAGGCTTTTTCAAGCTCTCCTTTGCAGACTAATTGACTTCTATAGCATTTGTGATGTTCAGCAACCCAAGGGAGGTGAGGAACAGGACAGCTCTCCTGCTGCTTCACATCTGGTTTCTTCCCTGAAAGGGTTGTCAAGGCCTGGCCTAGGCTGCCCAGGGCAGTGGTGGAGTCACCATCCCTGGAGGGACTGAGAAGCCATGGAGATGTGATGCTGAGGGATATGGTTTGGTGGTGCCTTGACAGTGTAAGGTCAACAGTTGGACTTGATGATCTGACAGGTCTTTTCCAACCTAAATGATTCTATGATCTATGGTTTCTCCCTCCTGCAGGCACTCTCTAAGATGCCTTTCAAGAACTGGCCCCCTTTAGACTGATGAAAATCAGAGCAAGGAACCTTACACTAATTCATGAGGAGATGAGATGGAGTTGATTCAGAAGAAAGGTCCTTCCTCTAGTCTTTCTCACTCCCCTACTTAGGAACAGAGCACACCTGAGATGTCCTCCTACTGAGCCACTGTGGGTTTGGAAGAGTGTTTTGAAAGTTTTCTGCTACCTGGAAGAAAGTTAGGAGAGAAGGTTGCCAGCCCAGCATGTCTTGGTAAGGGCAGAAGTTGACAAGCTTGTCCTGCAACTCCTTTCCAGAGAGCAACCTGTGGGACAATGAAGAGTGGGAACCACCTGAGAGGGCAGAAGCAGCACAACCAGTGCCCAGAGCCAGCTCCCTGTATCAGCAGTCCTCACAGAGCAGAGTCAGGAGTGCTGCTGGCAGCTGCTGAGAGACAGAAGAACACCATGGGAAGAGGAAAGGAATTAGAGGCCTCCTGGCAGGAAGGATCTACAGAAAGTGGAAGAGATCTTGAGGCAGAGAGAGCAAGAGGAGACAATCCTTGGCTAATGCTTTCTGCCAGGCACAAGGCTCTGAAAGCCATGGGTTTGGCATGCTCCTTGAGGCTGAAGCAGAAGCAAGACTTCCAGCCTCAGTTCTCCATTTCTCTGCTCATGTGCAGTCTGCTGGGCTCCACACAGCCCTCAGCAGCAGTGTTTTGTGGCCAGATAATGCCTGGCTGCTCTTGCATGTGTATTGTTAGAGATTGCAAGTGACTCAGCTACCCAGGGCAGCTCTTGATCAATGGCTCCTTCATGAGGTATTTTTGCCATGGACAGGAGCCAGGGAGATCATGTGCTTAGAAGCCAATTACCATCTTTTGCTGTCACAGGCTTGGCCACGACAGTCAGGCTCCAAAGTAATTTACAGCAGCCCAGCCAAGCCCTCTGGCACCACCAATGGCAAGCGCTGAGTCCAGGATCTTTCCCCTCATGACCAGAACTGCTACAAAATCACCTTCTTCAAGCCCTGTCTTGCCAGGGACTCAACCTTAATCTACTCCTGCAGAGCAAAGAAGAGGCATGTCTACAGTGTCCACACTTGCTTGGTTTGCTCTGTGGTGAACACAGTAGCTCCTGCTGCCAGCCCACACTGCTGAATTGCCACATCTTGGCCTCAAGCGGGTGGGATGGATGGTGAAAGCATGGGCAGATAGTCCTGAGCTCTGCAGCCAGAAGAAAAGCTTGTTTTTTCCACAGGAACAGAAACAAAACACCCCTCCAAGCTTGGTACCTGATAAACATGCTTGCCATCCACACAGAATTCCAGGATCCCAGCATGGTGAGGGTTGGAAGGGACCTTTGGAGATCATCTAGTTCAATCCCCCTGCTCCAGCAGGGTCACCCACAGCACCTTGCCCAGCATCACCTCCAGCTGCCCTTGGAATGTCTACAGAGAAGGAAACTCCACAAGCTCTCTGGGCAGCCTGGGCCAGGGCTCTGCACACTCACATCAAACAAGTTTCTCCTCCTGCTCAGATGGAACCTCCTGGGTTCCAGTGTGTGCCCATTGCCCCTTGGCCTGGCCCTGGGCACCACTGAGCAGAGTGTGGCCCCAGCCTCTTGCCCCCTGCACCCTTCAGCTCTTGCTCAGCGTGGAGCAGCTCCCCTCTGGCTCTGCTCTGCTCCAGGCTCAGCAGCCCCAGGGCTCTCAGCCTTTCCTCCTGCCACAGATGCTCCAGTGCCCTCAGCATCTTCCTAGCCTCTGCTGGACTTTCTCAAGTAGTTCCTTGTCTCTCTTGAACCCAAGAGGAGCAGGGAGCTGCTTTATGTCTTTACTGCAAGTATTGTTCCTCCACAGATCATGGCCATGTGGAAAAACTTCATTTTTCAGCTTGTAGTCTAGAAAAGAAATGGAGAGTAAAAGGAGACCACAATATTGATTAGAGCATGAGGACTCTGAAGAATGACTGGTGCCTCCACAAGCTGTCTTCTCACCTTTGCATTTGTCTTTGTGTCCCAGTGGCTATTGAGGTGTTCTATGTAAGGGTTTTTCTGAAAATTCTTAACTGTTGGACTAGGATGGAAGCAAGACATCACCTTTTGTATATAGTTTTCTAAATCTAGTCATTTTATAGAATCACAGAGAGCATCCAAAGGAAGCCACAGAGATGGTGAAAGGTCTAGACAGGAAGACAATATGAGGAACAGCTAAAATCACTTGGTCTGTTCAGCCTGGAGAAGAAGAAGCTGAGAGGAGACCTCATTGAGGTCTAGAGCTTCCTGAGGAGGGGAGACAGAGGGGGAGGAGCTGATCTCTGGTGACCAGCAGTAGGACCTGAGGGAATGGCATGAAGCTGTGCCAGGGGAGGGTTAGCTAAGAAGCTAGCAACAGGCTTTTCACCCAGAGGGTGGTGGAACACTGGAACAGGCTCCCCAGGGCAGTAGTCACTGCACCAAAATTGTCAGAACTCAAGAAGAATCTGGACAAGGTGCTCAGGAACATGGCATAATTTGGGGGCTTGTCCTGTGCAGAGACAGGAGTTGGACTTGATGATCCTTGTGGGCCTCCTCCAGTTAAGGAGATTCCATGATTCTGTGACCAGGGAGGTGGTTGTCTCCCTGTTCTCTGCACTGGTAGGGCTGCATTTAAAGTATTGTGTTCAGTTTTGGGCTCCTCACTCCAAGAGGTCCTTGTCCAAAGAAAAGCAACGAAGCTGCTGAAGGCTCTAGAGCACAAGTGTGGTGAGGAGCAGCTGAGGGAACTGGGCTTGGTTAGTCTGGAGAAGAGGAGGCTCAGGGGAGACCTTAGCTCTGCAGCTCCCTGAAAGGAGCTTGGAGTGAGGTGGGGGTTGGGCTCTTCTTCCAGGCAACAAGTGATAGGACAAGAGGAAATGGTTTCAAGTTGTGTCAGAGGATGTTCAGATTGGATATTAGGAAGAATTTCTTCCCCCAGAGGCTTCTCAGGCATTGGCCCAGTCTGCCCAGGGAGGAGGGGGAATCACCATCCCTGGGAGTGTCCCAAGAAGTGTAGATGTGGTGCTTGGGGCCATGGTTTAGTGGTGAGCATGGCAGTGTTGGGTGGATGGTTGGACTCGATCATCTCAAAGAAACAGCTCAGTGTTACTGGGTGAAAATCTGTTATTTTTGTCTGTTGTAGGGTAAATGCCAACATTTGGGGCTTTCCTTCAGAGTTAGAACTTCACTCAGTCATAGAATAGAATAGTCCAGTTGGAACAACAATCATCTAGTCCAACTTGACCACTTCAGGGCTGACCAAAAGTTAAAGCATGTTGTTGAGGGCATTGTCCAAATGCCTCTTAAACCCTGGCAGGCTTGGGGCATCAACCACCTCTCTGGGGAGCCTGTTCCAGGGTTTGACCACCCTCTCAGGAAAGAAATGTTTCTTCATGGCAAATCTGAACCTCCTTTGGTGCAGTTTTCTCCACACTAGGCAAACCCAGTGTCCTTGGCTGTTGTTCCTCACAGCACATGCCTCCTGGCCCTTTCTCCAGCTTTGGTGCTCACCCCTGGACCTCAGCACTCTCTTTGAATGGTGGAGGCCAGCACTGCACACAGGACTCAAGGGGAAGGTGCACCCACACTAAACCCAGAGGGATAATCTCCTCTTTCAAATTACAGTCATGATGGCTTAAAATCATCTCTTGGCCTGAATGACACAGAGACTAGGGACACCAGCTTCTACTCCCCAGCTTGGAGCAGAGTAGCTCTGCTGAACTGCATGACCTGTGTAAGGCAACAAAGAACCCAAACCGCTGAGCAGACTCCTGGAATAAACCACAGGAAGAGCAGAGGTGGGCTGCTGAGGCTTGGAAGAGGGGGAAGATACCACAGATGGACCCAGAAATGGCAGTGGGACCTCTTGGCTTCCAGGTTTTATGTGATGCTGAGATGTAGCCTCAGAACTGATGCTGCTGGGCAGAGCAGAGGAACCATCCCACATCTGGAAGTTAGGCCAAGGCTGAGCCCAAGGACATCATGTAGAGATTTGGAGTGAAAGCTATTTGGCACAACTCAATCACAGCTGTGAGGGCAGAGTACTTGGAGCTAGGCATGGCAGGATTTGATTGGCATAACAATAATAATAAATAATAATAACACCACCAACCACCAACAATCTTTCTTTCCAGTCCCTATTGTTTATCAACTGCTGGGAATTTCTGGTCAGGGCCAGTTTCTTCCTTCTTTTCTCAACTTCCAGACCCCAGGGCTGACCTGTCTCTGCTTTAGAGACATAATTTAACCCTTTTGCCATCTTTCTTCCCTCTCCAACTCCATCTTCCTTTTTCATTTCAACCTCCACCTGATCTCAGCAGAAGAAAGAGCCTGAAACTAAAGCTGTGGGGAAAAAAGGACAGAAATTAACACCTAACAAGTCCAGGCCGAGAGATGTTCCAGGGAGCAAAGCAGCATAAAAGTAAAGTAAAAGGAAGTAAATGCTGCCAGCAGCCTGGGACATCACCTTTCTAAAGACCACACAAAGCACTGGTTAAATTCCATGCCATGGGGATTTAGCTCTTGAGTTCAGAAAGCCCCAAGCAAAAGGCACCTAGCTCCCAGCTACCCTTCAGCAGCTTCAGAGCCAGCCCAGCCAGCCCAGCACCCTGTCCTCCTCAGGAGATAGCACAGAATCATTTAGGTTGGAAGAGACCATCAAGTCCAACCCAGCAGTGCCAGGTCACCACTAAACCATGCCCTCAGCACCACAGCTCCATGGCTTTTCAGTCCCTCCAGGGATGGGGACTGCACCACTGCCCTGGGCAGCCTGGGCCAGGCCTTGACAACTCTTTTGTGGAAGAAATTGTTCCTAACATCCAGTCTAAACCTCCCCTGGTGCAACCTTTGGTCTTTTGCTCTTTTCCTATTGTCTGTTCCTTGGGAGAAGAGACCAACCCCCACCTCAGTCCAACCTTCTTTCAGGGAGTCGGAGAGAGAGATAAGGTCTCCCCTGATGCTCATCACTGAGACACTTCCCCTCTACAATTTGCTGTCCAATATTTCTGAGGAAATAATGCCCCTAAGAAGCCAAGGATTGAATTTGGAGTCCTGCTGTGTTACTGCTGCTCTGACACCACCTTCCCATGATGTAAGAACTAGTTTAGGTGTTGTTTATTTCAGCTTTATCAGTAGCTGCCAGAGATGTTCTGGACCAGTCAGAAGAGAAGAAATAAGGCAGAAGTGCCCACCTCTGGCAGAAAGCAGATGCAGGGGCTGTGTATGAGGGGAGCCATGATCTGCAGTGATAGGAAGCTGAGGAAAGACAAAGTCCTGCTGTGGAAATACATCAACATTTCCAATCTGTGCATCCAACTCACTCATTTTTCAGAAGAGAAGAAAGAGACAAGATTCCCACATCAAAAGCACTAACAGGTCAGAGTCATGGTAGGAACTATGCTGCAGATCATTAGTTAGCACCAGGAAAAGCAGAGTAATTATACAAAGATTACAAGTAGCTTCACTGAGAGAGGTTGATAACTTACATCAGGAGGAAATGATTTCATGATTCCTCTTTTGGCTGTTTCCCAGATTCTATGGCATTATTGTTCTCCTTTAGTTTGAACTGGCAGAGCAGCAGTAAGGAGACATGGGGAAGGGACTTCCTGATGTGCTTGGAAACTCAGGCCTGAGCCCAGCCAAGACTGAGCCACACATCAGGGCTGAGCAAACGTGGCTCCAAAGGACCCTGACAAGGCAGGGAGGTTTGTGTGACAGCCCCAAAGCCTGAGACTGCCATACAAACTGTGCTCAGTGGATGAGCAGTGGCATCCCTCAGCTGTCCCAGCTGCTGGATGGTCAGAGACACACAGATTTTAAGAGCAAACCCTCCACCAAAACTCTAGCCCAGCACAGGGACTAGGTGAATCCTGCTGTTTGAAGGCAGTTCTCACAGCAGCTCGTTCTGTGCTCTGCCATGGGACATCCAAAAAGCCAAATGAGAAGCACTGGTTGCCTTGGAGTTTGTGCCTTATGATACAAAACATCCACACTCTTTTCTGGGGATAAGAGAACCACAGAAGGGTTTGGGCTGTAAAGGACCTTTCAAGGTCATCTAGTCCAACTCCGTGCACTGAGCAGGGACATCTTCAGCTAGAGCAGGTTGCTCAAAGCCCCAAACAATCTAACCTGGAATGGTTCCAGTGATGGGACATCTCCCACTGCTCTGGGCAAGCTGGGCCAGCGTCACATAGAATCACAGACTCACAGTATGTCAGGGGTTGGAAGGGCCCTAGAAAGATCATCTAGTGCAACCCCCCTGCCAGAGCAGGATCACCTAGACCAGCTCACACAGCAATGTGTCCAGGCAGCTCTGCAATGGCTCCAGACAAGGAGACTCCACAGGCTCCTGGGCAGCCTGGGCCAGTGCTCTGGCACCTGAACTGCAAACAAGTTTCTCCTCAGGTTAATACTAAACCTCCTGTGGTCCAACTTGCTCCATTCCCTCTTGTCCTCTTACCACCTCAGTGTGAAAAATTTCCTCCTTATATCCAGTCTAAATTTCCCTCTTTTAGTTTAAAACCATCAACTTTTGTCCTGTCACAACAGGTCCTGCTAAAAAGTTCTCCCCATCTTCTAGGCTCCTTTGAGTACTGAAAGGCTGCAAGAAAGTGTCCCTGGAGCCTTCTCTTCTCCAGGCTTTACAACCCTAACTCTCTCAGCCTGTCCTCACAGCAGAGAGCTTCCAGCCCTCAAATCATTTCTACATCCTCCTCTGGCCTCACTCCCGCAGCTCCATGTCTCTGCTGTGCTGAGCACTCCAGAGCTGAACCCAGCACTGCAGCTGAGGTCTGCCCAGAGCAGAGCAGAGCAGAGCAGAGCAGAGAGGCAGCTGACCTGCTGGCCATGCTGCTGGGGATGCAGCCCAGGACACAGTTAGTGTGAATGTTTTATGGGTATTAAAGTCTCTGGGGGATCCCTCAGCCTTTGTGCCATTATTTGCATTATGTCTTGGTTTTTAAGTGAAGAAGGCAGCTCCAGTGTGAGGACAAGCTGTTGCATGGTAGTCTCAGTTTGTTCTCTCATCAGTCACCTTACCTCTGGACAGCCTGGCCATCAGCACTGACCTAGGAACCTCTAGGCAGGGACTTTGGCTGTCAAAATGAGAGCCCAGAGTAGTGGACAAGTGAGGCTTCCCCCAGATCCCATGTAGCAGCCTGAGACACCTCAGACAGGGGACACTGGAGCCAGGAATAGGAGGAAAGACATAGAGAAGCACAGGAACACCGCAGCCATCATCCCACCTCTCTGATGGGAAGCATCAGCTTATTCAGGGATGAGTGGCCACAAGACTTGTGCCGGGGGCTGTGGTCTCACAGCCCCTTCCCACCACCAGCCACGTTTCTGGAAGACATTTGCCTGGTCACTACCCAATTGGGAGAAAATCAGGAAGAACCTTCCTTCCCTCTAGAGCTAACCTAGCAGCTTGGAGTCCAAGGAGGATATTTTCTTGGCTCTGAGTTGAGCTGGAACTTGAACAAGGGCGTGCTGGGAGCTGCTGAGCTAGTAGAGCACAATGACAGGATCCCTTTGTCTGCTGGAGCATTGCTCAAATGAAAGGATGTTTACCCAGCTTGTGGGGGATCACTTGATTGGAAGTTACATCCCCAGAGCTCCATCATACTTATCAGCCTGCCAGCTCTCCTAACCTCCTCCAGAGCCCTAACCACATCTAAGTCTCCCAGAATAGTGCAGGAGTAAGCAGATGCAAGGAGATAACAATTGGAGCCCTACTTGAAGTCTCTGTTCCTCTCTCTTCGGTGTTCTTCCAGCCAGGCTGGCAGAACCCAGCTTTCACTGGGCACCATTGGAAGAGCTTCTCACTCCACCAGCACATGGAAAATGCCTGGAGAAGTTACAGTATCACAGTATGTCAGGGGTTGGAAGGGACCTAGAAAGATCATCTAGTGCAACCCCCCTGCCAGAGCAGGATCACCTAGACCAGCTCACACAGCAATGTGTCCAGGCAGCTCTGCAATGGCTCCAGACAAGGAGACTCCACAGCCTCCTGAGCAGCCTGGGCCAGTGCTCTGGCACCTGAACTGCAAACAAGCTCCTCCTCGTGTTAATACTAAACCTCCTGTGGTCCAACTTGCTCCCATTCCCTCTTGTCCTACCATTGGATGCCATTGAGCAGAGCCTGGCTCTCTCCTCCTGACACTCACCCTTAACATATTTCTAAGCATTGCTGAGGTCTCCTCTCAGTCTCCTCTTGTCCAGGCTGAAGAGACCCAGCTCTCTCAGCCTGTCCTCCTAGGGCACATGCTCCACTCCTTTCAGGATCTTGCTGGCCCTGTGCTGGACTCTCTCCAGCAGCTCCCTATCCTTCTGGAGCTGAGGGGCCCAGAAGTTGGATGACACAACTGGAGACACTCCTGAGTCCTGGACCATTGTGAGTCCCATCTGTGAGTTTGGGGTCCACCTGTTCCTCCAGAAAAGATGCCAAGCCTATGTCAAGACAAACAGCTTGGCCATGCCCTCCTGCTGCTCCAGAACCCAACCAGAGCAGTGAGGTAGATGAAACTTTCTATAAGCAATTAGGAGAGATCTCAGAGTCACTTGCAGTTGTTCTTGTGGAAGACTTTAACCTGCCAGGTATCTGCTGGAACTACAACACAGCAGAGAAGGAACAATCCAGGAGGTTCCTGG